>BMAV01009955.1:0-18958 GCA_019973955.1 Trichonephila inaurata madagascariensis
ACACCAGAAAATTATAATAAATGTTCTTTGATGTTGGTGAACATGTGTGTGTGTGTGAGAAATTGATTTTATCACTGATGATGAAACCTAACTTTAATTAGAATATTTTCAAAGAGTATAATCTGATACCTTATTCACGCTATATTAATTTATCCCTCACTGAAAGAAAATATTAAAAAAATAAATTTATTTAGAAAAATTACCCAAATATTTTGAAAGAAATATTTTCATATTATTATCTCACAAAGACTTGAAACTGTTGGCATGGAGCTTATCATTTTTGGTTTAATCATTTGTAAGGATAAGTATTATTTGAAAGAAGTAAATAAATTACAAAATACTCTGAGCTATGGGGAACTTGTGGGCATCGTCAAAATATTGTGATGCTCGGAAAATAATTTCTGTTTTTGTGTGTGGGTTTGTGTGCGTGTGTGTGTGTGG
This sequence comes from Trichonephila inaurata madagascariensis, assembly GCA_019973955.1. Taxonomy (NCBI): domain Eukaryota; kingdom Metazoa; phylum Arthropoda; class Arachnida; order Araneae; family Nephilidae; genus Trichonephila; species Trichonephila inaurata. Next base: position 442 of record BMAV01009955.1, read on the forward strand.
AAATGAAAGACAATTTTTACATAGAGAATAAATGTTTTTTATTTTTTTAATTATACATTGTACAATCTGTTCCAATACCTTTTTGCAATCTTTCTGACAGTAGCATGATTCCACGTTTATAAAATTTGTGTTATTTGTGGTCAAAAAACTGATGAAGGTGATTTTTAACCTCTTCACTTGAAGTAAAGGTTTTACCATATAAACATTTTTGTGTAGAAAATGGAACAAAAAATAACAAGAAGGTTCCAGATCTGGAGAATATTTGGGTTTAACAGTATATCATTCTTTCAGTATATTGATGTCATTCAAACAGTAAAGGTTTTTGCCGAGTTACCAATCTTGTATGAGGTTTCTCATTGTCTTGTTGGAACGCTAAAACTTTTCCATTGATCAATTCTGGTATTTTTTTTATTAAGTGAATCATTCAATTTGTACAGTTGATGAGAGTACACTTCTGAATCAATCGCTGTGTTGTTCGGTAAAAGACAAAAAACATAATAATAATAATTCATTTGAAATTCCACCAAGCAGATTGCATCACATTTTTTTATGAATATTGGTTTTCAAAATGCTTTGAGACAGTTCATCCGTTTCACTCTATAATGTCTTGCATTTGACATTGCTTGGACAACTCATTTCTTGACCCCAGTGATGACGCACTCCAAAAAATGGATAATTTTCTTACCGTTTAAGAAGTAAATCTTACAGATGTCAACGTAACGACAATTTTTTTTCTGTAAGAACATGAGGAAACCATATGTCGAGTATTGAAATTAAACATAGTCCTTTCAGGTGGTCATGTACACTTGAATTCGATAAGATTGATCTTTCAGTTATCTCATGAACTGTTATTTTCCGGTTTTCATCAATTAATACCTTTATTGGTTCTTCATCAGTTTCAACAGGTTTTTCAGAGCATGGTGCATCTTCAACATCAAAATTGAGTGTTCGAAATTTTACAAACCAGTTTTGGAACTGGCGTACCGTCAATACATCTTCTCCAAACACATCGGTTGATTAAGTTCTTGCTTGAACAGCATTTATACCTTTCCGATAGGAAAAAAGTAAAATATTTCTAAAGGGCTACTTTTTCGCTCAACCTTTTTTACATTATACATTTATTAGTTATGCAGTTTATTCATTTGACAAAGCAAGTAAACATGGATGATCAATATTTTAAATGTTTATTGAAATTACATTTATATTGAAACATATAATTTTATAGCAAACATATGGTATACAGATAAATTGTAAAATGTATTTTCGTGCTATATATCTAATGGTATTGATTGTTCAACAATTTGATTTCCAACAAAACATTAAAACTGAACTAATTAAGCAAAATAAGCTTAAGAAAAATTAATAATTGCAGTTTCTTATTTTACTTCCAAGAACCATTTTAATCAATCTTACATTGCAGCTTTTAAAATTAGTGACAGGAAGAAAATGGTGACATTTTACAGTACTAATTACGAAAAATTCAGTAAATATTGTATGATTAGAAAAATCTTAAAAATATAATTTAGCTTTAAGGTATCCAACTACGTTCGGAACAGTGATTTTGCAAAAACGTATAAATGGATAATATTTATGATATTTAGTGTCACTTAGATTAGAAAATGTATATAAAATTGTTTTAAGAATAGTATTATAATAAAATATTATTTAAATACAATATTTTGACAAAAAATGAACATAGAATAAACAATTTTCAAAATGTTTTCCTTTTGTGAAAAATGCTTCTATTATAATAATAATTTGCCTGTATATAGCTCAGACCTCTATTTTTCAGAGGCTCAACTAGGAGCACTGAAATATATATGTATCTTAGAAATTGGGTTTTATCCATATTTACGACCACAGAGCTTAGCAATTTTAACAAAAAAACGCCGATAATTATTTCAATTGTTTGTAACTCTGAAAATAATTAGAATTTAAAAAATCACAAGAATCTCTTTGGAGAAACTTTTACTTTATATAAGAAAAACATATTATTATTATTTTAGAAGCATTTTTAGAACATTTTGAAAAATGATTATTTGGAGGTTCAGTACCTTAAAATAATTGTATTTAAAGTATTTTATTTTGTCAAATTATCTTGAAAACAATTTATACATGTAATCTAATCTAAGTGACACTAGATATCATGTGGTATCAGTTATGCGCTTTTTAAATCATGGTTTCAGAGCGTAATCGGATATCTTAAGTAATACTAATGTTTTACGAATTAAAAGATCAAACATGAATTTAGTAGTTGATATAATTCTAAAACTTTTTGAAAATTTCGAAATGATACTTATGGAGTATTGAAAATCAGAGGAAAAAAGGACTTACAAAGATAGTATTTAAGATTATACGGTTAAAATAAACAAAGCATTAGAAAACAAAAATAACATTGCCAGTAAGCTGCATCTAACGTTTATATATATATATATATATATATATATATATATATATATATATATATATAATTATGCGAGAGGAATCTTACGAAATTTTTATTTCATCCTTTCTTAAAAGAAATGAGTATTTTGAAGATAATGCTTTTAAGTATCGCTTATTTAGTAATTTTTTAAAAAGGAGTGAGTTTTTACTGAAAAATTATTTGTTATTTACTTAAATATGAATTATCAAATCTTTAATTGGAGGTAATTATGTACTGAAGTATATTTTTAATCCAAAGTATGATTCAACAATATCAATAAAAATCAAAAGTAGGGTGTTAAGATAAAAATATATGTTTGTTTTCCTTGTTTTATGTAGGAGTTATAATTAAAAAAAATCTTCCAATTACAATATACTCGGTGGCTTAGAGGTATCCTGCCTACCTCATAAGCTCAAGATTGTGGGGCCGATCCCGCTGAAGTTAGATTTTCTGGATGTGAAAATTGTAGAAACTCCATATCATATGATTAGGTAGAATGCAAAATATCTTTTGAGTATCAATTTGGCTCTCGTACTCCCCTCAAAACAAATCTCGGTAACATTTAGCAAGCCAAAAATTTTATAGTGGTAGCCACCACTAGATGATGCCACTAATGAATTGACTCTCATACTTGGGGACTTGCCGTGTCTGCGAAGTCTTTGTTGCTAAACTGTAGTCTTGGTAAAAAAAAAACCCGTTACGTATACTTGTAACGCATGGGAGGGCGTTAGTGTTTGGGGGTTAGAGCAAATATCAGACATAGTATTTTAAGCACACTTTTATTATTGTTTTTACTTAATTAAACAATTAAAGGGAGAGAATGCACTAAACCTTAAACCCTGAAAACCAATTGAATAGGATTAATTAAACTACCAAATAAATAAAAGCACTTATCTGAATACTGGTGCGCTTATGACGCCTTCACGTTTGTTTTATCTTTAGATAGCATACTTAACTATACGACCTCCGGTAGTAATCGTGTTCACAATTCAATATCCGCTTTCATCTATCAATTATCAACCACTAAAAAATTCTCCATGCTTTAATGCAAGCATTTCAATAGAAATACTCATTTGTCTAAATCTCGTCTTCAGCACCGAGAAAGGTTTGCAACTGAACTCAAAGTTAAAAAGAATAATTTTACCCAAGAGGATTAGTGAAGGCTTCGTGGATAGATCCATTACATAGTTATTACAATATAAGTAAGTCTCAAGAAAATCAGGCTTCACATTATCAATTGAATGATTTGAAAGTTGTATTCGTCGACTAATTAATGCGAACATATGTTTCAATCAAGTAAATAATCCCATACCAATTTATTTAAGAAAAAATTCTAGGAAATAAATATTTAGAATGAAAACTTAATTTAAGTATTACTTATCCTAATTTCTTCTTCTAAAAGAATGATTAAAACAATTATTGAAAATAACTCCTAGGTAATTTATAATTTACATTGTTAATAACTGTAATGAGAATTACCTTACTTAATTAGATAAATTGTAGCTTAAACTTCAGCAACTGTAGAGATGGTCTTCAAAACATTGTAAGGAAATACATCCCTAAACTTATCTCTATGTCCATTACATATTGAAAGTCCAGTCATTAACAGTTTCACTGGAACATTTTGGAACTCTCCGTCTAACTTCCCGACTTCATCCTTATCTAAATCTATTTGTCGCTTTTTAATAAATATTAGTACCAGAGGTTCTCAAATAAATTTAAACACGGTTTGCTAATTGACATTTGCTGGATTAGGGTAGTCATCTTACGAAATGCAGAAAGATGTTTCACTGTTAGAATATATTCCCGATTTAGTGAATTAATATCTTGCCTTGCACCAAACTAGAAATGAATGAGATGGATTCAATTAGACGCCTTAGATAATGATGTAAAATTGCAGTTATTAAATATTTAGACTTTACAAAAATGCAATAATTGTATTTAATTATTCATGCTGTCTTCTGTGTCTGTGGTTAACAGACATCAAATAGTGTGCTGCAAAGTTAACAATAATTAAAAAGTAAGAAATTAGATTACGGTAAAATACGGCGTATAATGTGTTCTTTTAACACAAAAAATAAGATCAAAATTTACGGGTGCGATCTGATTCACCAATTACGACTTCACTCGAAGTTATAAAATCACACGCTAAAAATGATGTTCGTATGATTTCTTTAGCTTATACTGCAGAAATAACTGAGCTTGAAGATAAGAAAAAAAAAATAAATTGAAACCCAAAGTAGTTCATTACTTCAACAAAATTATGGGAGGAGTTGACAAAGTTGATCAACATATTACAGATTACCTAGTTGCCAGAAACCGATGTAAAAAATATTACCAAAATATATTTTTCCATCCCTTAGACCTGGCATTATACAATTCCTTCATTATGTATAATTCTGCAGGAGGTGGGAAAAATAATGTGAACTACAGAATAACAATTGTCAAACAAAATAAACCAAATGTTCAGCTATTAGGACCAGGGCGTCCTAGTGTATGCTTGCTGAGCCTCACAGGTCGACACTTTCCAGAACACATTCCATCAACAGAAAAAAAAAAAAACTCCAAATAGACAGTGTTTTATATGATGCTGTAAAACCAATTTAGAGGGAAGAAGGGATATACTTTGTTTTGGGATATACCATACTTTAAAAGATTTGTAAAATTTATGTATTGAAAATCATATTGTTGCGTTTTATATATTATACTAGTTATATTATACTTAAGCTTCCAAATTTCGTTTTATTTGCTCTAATTGAATAAGATGAGTGTGTAAACCTTTACTTTTTATGTGTATGTAAAAATTAGAATATATAGTAGTTATTGCACTTAAAATTTTATTTTTGTAATAAAAAAACATTTTCTAAATTGTATAATAATATAGAGAACAAAATTAAACACAGTCAAAAAAATGTTTCCGTTTTTGGTCCATTTTAGTGAAATTTAAGATGACAACAAGGAACATTTGAGAATATATGAGCATTTAAAGTAAGTAATATTCTTATTGCTCATGCCGAAAATATATAAATACTTTTCTTTCATAATTTTGTTGTGAATAAATAGGACATTTGGTACAAAAAAAGGAAAACTCCGAATGATATCTCAGATATAGAAAGTTGTACCTATGTTCTATATGAAAACACTGTATGATAAGGGATTTTCCTCAAATTGAATCAACAAATTTCAAATTAGAAATTAGTCTACTGTGTCGAAAAAATACAGCCTTAATTTCTGTGATAAGCAAAATAATATGTACGTCAATGGCAGCCAAAAGCTTATTGAGTAATTAGCTACAAAGTAACTATAGGAATACATTTAATGCGAAATTTGAGCTTGAGGATTTTTGATAATTTCCTTTCTATTGGGTCCTAAAAATTATCATACTACTCTCATTTTAGCATCCACATTTAAAGATCTCGACTTTTTTTCCACACATATAAGATATAGAAAACTTTTTCAGTTCCTACAATTAATTCATTCTCTCCCTATATATATACACTCGCATATTCTGAGAATATCATATCTTTTTTACTATAATATTTTATAAGAATAATTAAATTTAATTAATAAATAAATAGCAACAAACAAAAACAAAAAAGTTCGACACCCTATATAGATAGGAAAAACGAAAATTGGAAGAAAAATCGCTTCCTATTTTGTCACTTAATAGTGTGATTCTCTCATATGTATATACAAATTTATATTAATATAGATATTGCCAGGTGTGGTTGGTTTGTCGCTGGCCTTATGCACCTAAGTTTGCGGGTTCGACCCCGGCACAAGTCGGTGAATTTTCATGATGATGAAAATCGACAGCGGTCATATCGCATGATTATACGGCATGTAAGAGCTCCCTAGAGTGTCTATTGGCCAACTGAGTTATATAGATTTTTAAATCCTAATACAGGTTTGCATGTTCAAGAGCTTTGGTGCTTCCGTCTGGGGAGGAAACTGGGCGTGGAGTGCACTACTGTGATTGGTATCCGCCTATATGGTGCCGCAATAAAAAGATATATCCGTTTTCGGAGAATGTATTGGGTCTCCAATGATAAAACACCGATTGGTAGCCCATTAGAAATAAAAAAAAATATATTAATTGTAACTGTTTAAAATATAGTAACCAAAATAAAAATTTTCTTTGTTGACCTAAGTGGGAACTGATTTAATTTTTATTATTATTATTATTATTATCATTTGTTTAAATTAAGTTTAAGTAAGGTCGGTTCTAATTTCAATTCAAATTGAATCAATTGACTCTTCCGAATGTTTTGAAATTAAATCTCGATTGTTACAGACTGAATTGGTTCTTCATCATCTAAAGTTAATTCATATACAGATGTATCTATTATCGCAAATGGAATACGAATCAATTAAATTTGGAATGTATTCAATGACTCTCTTCTCTAGTATTATCAAAGGGTCAATAATAATTTTGTGAATTGTTTATTTCTACAAAACAGCAAAAGATTCGGTTCCGGATTTTTCAATTTTTTTTTTTGAGTTTATTTAATAATTTTGAAAAAAAAAAAATTGGCTGCAGGCTTTAAAAATTTGGCGGGACACAACAGTGCCGCTGCACAGTGGTTATTTGTATAACTAGACATTTGTATAATTTATGAAATATATATGTAATACATTATAAAAGTGATATAAATGTGATAATTAGGCTTTACAATATATATTTTATCTCACAACAATGTTACTACTGCACATCTATAAATTATATTGCCTTTACCATTGATGCATAACAATTTTTATTTTATTATACATAATAACAATATAATATTTTATGATAATCTTAACACGCATATATATGACACATTTTAACATTGATAATGACAGCTATGGACTTTAAAAATCTTTGGCCAATTATACGGGGTTTCCTTCATAGGGAGGAAGAGCACTGAAGCCACATATTACAATACTTTACAAAGGCAAAAGAACCCCGACTTAGATGAACAAAAGGTATTTATATGGGGAAAATCGGAAGAGATAGCGAAAGGTGAAATTCCCAAAAAGACGTGTTTATATGGGGCTCCCCTAAATTCTATTGAAGTTTCTAATGTCCCCTAGACAGAGGTGGTACACCAGATCTATAAGGGAAGGATTGAAAAGTGTGTCTGGAGGGAAAGAAAATCTGATGAAAGTATACATGATCTTGCATCATCCAGTTCTAGGTTAGACTTATAAATAATATATATATATATATATATATATATATATATACCCTGTTAATAAATTTTTCGTAGTTAAATTTTATCATCATGTGACTCATGATTAAAAATGATTCTTTGCGCAAAAATCTTTTATTATTCAGTTATTTTCAGAGAGTAATAGAAATACGCCTCGCTATATTGTTGACAGATTCTGAATATTCATGATGTATTCAACTAGGTTTTTTTATGTATATAATACCCGAAATTATTGTTTGCAAAGCCATGAAAGAAACATTATTTTTATTGCGTTAGCATATCTTATCAAGTGCTTAGTATTTTCATTAAAAAATTCAGAATAATTTTTCTCTTCTCAGCAGTTATGAAAATTCCATGAAATATACAGTTGTTGCCAGCATGCAAAATAATGCATATACTGAACTCTGATATGAATACATGGAGTTAATTGAGAAAATCTAGATGTTATAAGAAAAAAGAACCTAATTTGGAATTGATTAAAGTAGGTTTCGTACCTTTATTGATTGTGTACTGCAATTAAGAAAAGGAAAACAAATATTGGGCAAATAAACATTAATTCAATAGTTTCTGAATGGGACGAGTTTTATCATACGTCAGGATGAAAAAGCCTTTTTTAACATATGGATGGTCCCCCTTAAATATGTAAATATGCAAGTTGTTGAAAAGTGGGAATTCAAGCATATTCTTTACATACCAAAAATCTAGCCTGACTGAATGTTAAATGTATCAAATCCAAAGTAGAGAGGATACGATTTTGGGGTATACATTGTAAATAAATATATCTGTAAGCAAATGTATGTAATCATGGAGGGACATGATAAAATTGAATAAAGAAAATATATCCCTAAATAAATAATATCAGAAATATTTGACTGAATATTTATTTAATGTTAAATAAATTCTGGGTCCTTATTAAAGAGTTTTAAAAATATTTCATTGTAACATATTGGATATCAAGTATTTTTCAGCTAGATTCCTTGTGGATAGAAAGAAAAACATTATGAGAATAATAATTATTGCGTAAGTACATTTTGTAGAAAATAAAAAAAAAATGATTTAAGTCTGAACAATATTTTTATATTTATATGATAAATTTATTTCATTTTATATACTATTATTTTTAACAAAGAGTTAAATCCGATAAGTATAGGTAGTTTCAATAAATTATACCAAAAATTTAAACACGTGTTGTAAGTTAACAAATTATTGAATAAGAAAATACATTAAATATGAAATAGTTTTAACATCTCAAAATATAACGGGGCAGTTCTACAAAACAGCGTTAGTTTAAACATAATAGTAATTACAATGAGGAAAAAAAAATAACTCATCTTAAAGATAAAAAATATAAAATTACATGAAAAAGCACCTATTCTTAGTAATAATAAAATTCCATAAATATAAATTATTGTAATCGGTAAAGCAAATAAAGATAGGTAATGAAAAAATAACATTCTATGAAAAAATGAACAGCAAAGACGAAATGTTGTTAAAAAAGTAAGTTTATCTCTAAAAAGTTATTTATTAAATTAACACGTAAATTGGAAAACACAAATGTGAATGAAAATGTGTTCCCCACTGTTTTTGTTTGTATCATATATACTTAATTATTGTTAAAATTGCATTATTTTTCTCAAGTATTTTTATTAGTTGTTAACACTTTAACGGGTACAAAACTAAAACACACTTTTCTGTTATAAAGTACTTGATAAATGTAATGTTCTCATCCTCTGTAAAGGTTATTTAGTCACAAAAGGTCATTCAGTATCTGATCCGGGGTTTTATTCCTGGGTGGTGGCCAGACGTTATAGTCACTGCGCATTCATGACATTTAACTTACTTTTCAGGACAGAAAAAATGAATCTTTTTACAATAAACTGTTTTATTAAAAAATTTCATTTATTAAAACTATTTCAATAACAATTAAACAGAATAAAAATGAAAAAAATAATACAATAAGTGTACAAAATAAATTCTTATTTAGAATATAAATAGAATACTTAGAATATACATTGAAATTGGTATATTGGTTTGTTTAATTGTAGTTTAAAAAAATAGGAATAGAGTAATATTTTTGAGGATTTAAATTAGTTATTTCACAAATTTTATGAGCCATTTACTGTGGAACTTTATAATATGCAAACGTTTTCTTTGAGCAGAAAAGCTGTAATGAAAGATTTTCGAACCCGAGAATCTTGTACCACATATTGCAAACAAAGTTTGTTTTTATTTCCGACCCCAACATTCTCACGTGATTCTAAGTTCTCTCTCTCGAGTACAGGACATTCTCTCAAGTACAGGTCATTTTTCTGTTTTATGCGGTAAGTGGATAGAGCCTCTATCAAAATATAAAAGCTTTCAAAACACCTAAATAAAACTTTTTTTTTAATAGTAAAATTGCTTAATTTATTCAGATGAGAAAAAAAGAAAACATAAGACATGTCGAAATTTTATTCAAAGATCATAAATTTTATTTATAGTCATCGAAATACAATTTGTAAATTTACACCGAAGGAAAACAGTTTTCAACTACTCATCGGAGGACATGAAATGCAAAAAAAATTATCATGCTGCCATCCGTATTAATTTTTATGCGTTTTAGCTTCACTTAACGCATATGGATGGACTAAATATCCAACACCCACTTGGAGAAATTTTTTTTAATATGTGGCTAGACCTATTAACCACTGTCCGCTAAAGGGTTAAGCATAAATTTTTAGGTATAAATTTAAAGACTAAACGAGCAATGAATACTTCGTTAAAAATTGAAAATAAAAGAAAAATGCAATTCATTTCATTTTACTATCATTTAAAAAAACATACTATTTTCTTGTTTATGTATTCAGAGAAAGAACAAAAATGCACGGTTTCAGCCATTTACCTCTGCTTAATTTTTTATTGAAAAATGCTATTTTGAATGTTTTTGAAGAGAGCATTTAAGCAACTTCCAAAAAAGTAATGAAACATTTCATTTCATATGTACTGTTCTGATAATTTTTTTCCCAAATAAGATATGCAGAAGATATAATAAGATCTTTAATTCAAAATAATTGATTTAATTAAAAATATCACCATAATTAATGATGAAAAAGTGAACTACTTGACTCTCTATGATTGGAAAATTGACGGTTTATTCTTTGTTTGAATTTGGATTGTTTACTGAATATTAGTTCATTAAATGATTGAACTGTCCTTTAATAAATATTAAGCTCTGAATAAAATAATTCACGTAGTCTTTGGCTTTTTTTTCTGCTGCTTAAGAACAACGGATAATTTTGAAAATATTTAAAAACTAGGGGGGAAAAAATTTTATTTCCTAAAAATATCAATAATTCTATGTAATACATATACTTTTTAAGAAAAAAGATCTATTTAAAGTATTTATAAAGTATACCGCCACACTAAGCACTGATACTAATAGAATTAAAAATTAATACCAGCTTTTCAATTATTATAAGATTGTATTATTTGATTTATTTTTATAGGGGAAAAATCATTATTATATCTTGATTCGTGCAGCCATTAGCAATCAGGTGAATGGGTTAATTATTAATCAAGGAAAATGTTATTATCTTCCATGCAATTAAAGGAGATCTTATCGGGGAAACAGAGACGACCATCAGGTAGCTGCTCAGTAGATAATTACAACATCGCAGGTGTAGAGCATTTTCTTAATTGTAGATAAAAAGTTTAGATTGAAAATACATGAAATATCCTTTCTAAAGCAGTGGTTGTTCGAAAAATTGGAGAAAAAATAATTCAGGCATTGGCATAATAAATAGTCTACTTTTACGATTATTTTACTATTTATTGAGCCTTATTTCCATTCATTGTTTAGCGTATTAGTTTAATTTCTGTTTGACTTGTATCTTTTTAAACTAAAAATGTAATATATGATACTACAAGGAAAACAATTATTTCAATTAATTATTTGAAGACCTTTTTTTAAAAAAAATTAAAACCTTTTAAACTTTTAATAGACCAGATAAAAATATTTTAAAAAATAGGGAAACAAATTAAAGCCAAAAAATACTAACAAGTATAGTGAATGTATGACTATCTAAATATCCCTTTTCTATGATTTTAAAAAGTATTAATAATTGCTTTTTTTAAAAAATTCCAATAACAAAGTGCTGAACAATTTGGGAATATAAAAACATTTCATCAAAATATTTTATATGTTCTGAATAATAATTTAATTGTCAAGGAAATGTTTTGGCATAAGACTATTATAGCCCTATAATTTAGTAATTTATAAGATGTAACCATGGAATTATTCAATTAGCATTATGAAAAACAATGTTAGGAGCATCTAAAAATTTCAGTGACTTCGAAAAAGTTTTTTTTATCATTTTGACACTCTCTTCTATAAATTTACCATCTTATAGTCCCTTTAAGAACTTCGACAAATTTCTTTATTATAATATATCCTGTTTGATAATATAATAAGTTTATTTGAAGAAAATAATATATAATGCTGCTCTTACGCAATTAAAACGTTCTGAGATTATTGAAATATAAAAGACATTGAAAATGAAACTTTAAAATTGAATTTAAATTTTAATAATACATTTCATGTGTCCAATGATTGAACTGCTTATTATGTTTTTGACGTGATTAGACAAACCCTAAAATTGATCTTCGTTGAGAGGTTGCTATGTCTCAGCGACCTCAACAAATAATTTTCCTCATTTTTTCTATCCAATGCTAATATTTTAAGTAGGTAAATCCTTTGATATTCGTGTGTCATGAAATTCTTATTAATTTGATCATATTACAAAATTCTTTATTTTGTTTATTAAATATAAATTCTTTTAATACACCCATTAATTAATAAAAATTTGCTTACATTTTGCGTGAGCTGTATTTTAATTCGAAGCAACCGATAAGAGAAATTTGTCACTGCTATGAAATATGTTAAAAATTGAAGTTCATTATTAATAAAAACCGCCATTTGAAAAATGATCAGGTACGATTTATTGGTAGTTTAAATATACTTGATATGGTGTTTGTGTTAAAAACTCTTTAGTAGGTGTAAAATATCTAAAAAGAAAAAAATAATAGTTTATGGAAAATAATATTGTTGATGACATATAAGCTTAATCTCTTCAACAATATTCCACTCTTATTTGTTTTAGCTTTTTATTAAATTTGAGTAAAATATGAGGATCGCTATCAAAGAAATAAGTTAGGATTATTTTTCTTTGAATGTATAAGATGCAAAACAAACGTTTACAAATTATAATTCCGTATACTTCTTCAAATCAAATTTTAAGCAGTTATATACCTTTTAATTTGCAAGTGTGTTTATACTACCAATTCCTAAGACAGTAATATCTTAAATGTGCTAAAATGTATACAGTCAAATTAATTTAATCAAAATATACGCCTTGAGAGAACTAGATACTTTTTTGTTTGTATTTTATTGAAACTATTTATGCGTTGTAATGCAATCAATAATATTTAATCCCTCAGGTAATATTTGAACAAAAAGACAATAAAGACATTTTCCTTTTAAGAAAATTATTTGGTACCATTCTAAGTCTAAAATAATTGATTTATTGGTTTTTAAGGATTTCCCAAGAAATGAGAAATATATTTGGAAATGCAGTGTATTTAACCCAGTGTTCCTCAAACTATGGGCCTCTTGAGGGGGGCGCGAGCATATTGAAAAGTCAAAAACACAAAAGATTATTTTAAAAAGAATTATTAATTTACTGAAAGTAAACAGACAAAATATATTCTGGCATAATATATATAAAAAATAAAATACACATTTACACTAATATATTACGCTTATAAATGTATCAGTGTTATACAATTTATTTAATAATTAATTCAACAATATTACGTTAAGAACAAGTTTAATAATTACCAGTGACCCTATGGGATTGTCATATATAAAATTATATACAAAAATTATCACTTATCTTTATAATTTTTTTGTACGGTTTATAATTAATCCCGTAACTGCGTATTAAAAGTTAAGGGATTCGCTTCCCACTGCTAACCTTTTTCCACGTAGGCGCGCGCATGTGATGTATTATGGGGAAGGGGGAGGAATCAAGAAGCAAACATATTCTGAAATAAGTTCATCGCAAACATTATCAATGTCTTTTGTTGCATTTCAAAGAGTTCGAAAAATGTTATGGATGTAGAGCAGAGAAAAGATCGTACTTTGGAAAGACGTATATATACGTCCGCGGAAATTAACGCTTTGACTGAGTGAGTTGTTTATATACGCCGGTGGCATTTAAGAGGGTAAAGTCGTGTCGTAGTTTTAGCGTCGAAGTATAGTATTATTGAATTCAGTACATTGTTATTGTACGAGGGGTGCGAGATGAAAATCATGATTGAATATTGGGTCGCGAACATTGAAACTTTGACAAGCACTGATTTAACCCATACAGTGCTTCTCTTAACCCGTTAACATTTATAGACATATAATTATTGATAATAAATGTATAAAATATCATATGCATTGTTACAAATTTTGTGTAAAATAGTGTAAATAATTTGGATGTGTAAAGCATTTATATTACTCTACAGTATATTCAATGTAATATTGGCAAGCAAAACGTTAAAATAATGATTCAATGGGAAAGTGGCGAAATCTAAGTGATAGAGCCAAAGTTGGCTTCCTTTTAGGCCAAAACTTCTCAAACTTTCAACATCTGCGACCCAATATTCAATCATAATTTTTATCGCACGTCCTCCATACAATAACAATATACTGAATTCAGAAATACTATACATGGACACTAAGGTTACAATGCGACTTTAACCTCTTAAGTGCCACCGGCGTATATAAACGTCTTGCTCTTAATCATCCAAAGCTTCAATTTCTCCGGACGTATATATACGTCTTTCCGAAATACGATCTTTTCCATGCACTGTTATCCATAAAATTATTCCGAATGACTTATAAAATATAATAAAAAGACATTGACAGTGTTTGCAAAGGATTTACTTATTTCAGATGATTTGCTTGCTTATTTATTTCTTCTCCCCCCCCTCCCCCGCTCTATACATCACATACGCGTGCCTATGTGGAAAATGATAGCATTGGGGAGAGATTCGCTTAATTTTTAAGCGGCAGTTAAGGGATTAATTATAAACCTTCTACAAATGATGAAGATAAATGTTAATTTTTGTATATTATTTTATATATGACAAGCATAATGGGTCACATGGGGTTAACTTGTTCTTAACATAGTATTGTTAATTTAAACATACATTGTGTAGAACATTTATAAGTGTATAAGTTTAAATGTGCATTTTATTTTTTAGTATGTCAAAATATATATTGTTTGCTTACTTCCAGTAAATTAGTAATTTTGTTAAAAATCTTCTGTTTTCGACTTTGCAATATGCTCGCGCCCCCATTTTAGAGTTATCATGGCCCCTTAGGAAGGCGCGTCCCACAGTTTGAGAAACGCTGTTTTAGGCGATCAAGTTGGCGACCACGTTTTGCGAGTTCAGGACCTTACAGATTCTGCTAAAAATTATTGGAGAAATACATTAATTACACGATCTATGACGCCAGCGGATTTTTCTCGAATGTTCGGCCGGGCTATAAATAGAGTGATGCTCTCAAAAACTAGTCAGTATCGTTTTGACTACCTATTAATAAACTTACCTTGCCTGTGATTACTGAGTTTACCCCATTGACATTAATTTCCTCGTTAATCATTTGATTCTTATATTTAGAATTACGTTTTACGTTTTTGTTCGATTAAATATAAAAGCATGATTTTTAGATTTCAAACAACGATTTTTTATACAATATAAATAATTCAAAACGATTAATAATTGATAATTGAGTTGAGAGTTGTGAATGCAATGTACATATTTCAACATTCCATAATTCAAGAACTCTCTCTCCGTAACATCGAATCAGTCCGATCCAAGCCTTTTACCGTCTGCTGTTTTATCGTGCAGTGCAATTTCGACAGTAGTATATATATATATTTTTAAAATTAACATTAAAGAAGCTGTTGAATGTAACTGGTGTTTTTATCTTGCAAATATTTAGAAACTGTCCTCTCGTCGCAATAAATATCATTACAAAAATATATTTTTTTTAATGAAAATCATTTTGACTTTTTATGATAACAAATTTAAATAACTAAATTTCATTCTCTTCGTGGCAATATTTTACATAAAAATTAATTCTTTATTTATATGCCAGGTAACATCATAATCGCATAAATAAGTTTTGAAATTTAAAAAAAAATACTGCGATCCCCATCTAAATATATATATTTTTTGTTTTAGTTTTAATAATATTTTAGTCTAATAGATAGCTTTAGTAACATTTTTTTAAAAATGTATCATTTTATGATTTCTGATGTTACTTTATTTTCCTTTTTTTCAAATCTCTCCTTTCAGAATTCATGTTCCGTATCTAATGTTACAATCTTCGCCAAATATATTTTAAAATATAGAGTTAAATTAATATACTTATTCCTCAAAATGCACAAACGAATAATAGAAAACATAATTTAAAACCATGTACGTATATAAACCGCTAAAATGTCCTTAACAAAGTTTAATGGTAACTTCAACACCTATATATGAAAAGAAAAATTTAGTAACATGAAAAACAACATTCATCTACATTTTAAAGTTTTAGTTTTTAAATGAAGCAGTGTCACAAGACTGGATAGTTTCTATTGATAACTTTTTTTGCTTCACAAAGAAAATAGAATTGATAAAATTAAACTCCTTCGTGCAGGAAGCAAATTCATTTATCAGCAATTTTAGAAAATAAGAAGAAAAGGGGAACGACAATACACAATGGGTCGGAGTGAACTTCCATAATCTGCTGATGAATCTGATCGTGCGTAAATCCCTACGATTGCTAATGGAAGACTCGAATATACACCTTTTATTTGGAATGTGTTCTGCTGACTTTATAGGTTTTCCTACACATCGCGACAGATTCCTTTATACTTCAATGATAGAAAAGATTCGTCAGTGTGGTAGGTATCTTTAAGGAGTCTCAGGGGTGTTAAATTTTTCTAGAGGTCTGAAAATATAAACAATTTTCAAACAGGTATAATTCATTTAAAATTATATTTAATGATTCGAATCTTTTACACATTATTTATAGAAGAATGGGGCTTCAGAAAAGTATAAAATGTTTAAAATATAATCATAATTTTAAAAATCATAAGCATATGAAAATTCTATGATAATATTAAGTATTTTTGTGTTGCGACGATATTTTTTTAAAATATAGCATCTGATGTATAAAATTTATAGTATTATAAAATGCATCATACTTTAACCCGTCCCTAATTTTAGTATTATATGTTTTGTATTTCAAATATTTGTAAAACATTGAATTTTTTTAAATATTTTTAAAAATGTTTTTTTTTATTTATTAAAATATGTAAGTTATTATTCTATTTATTTAAAAATAGCTACACTGTAATGAGAATACATTTAACTTTATTATTCAACTTATAGTTAGAAAATTAAAAGGGCTACTATTTTTAGAAAATAGAGGGCAACGCAAAAAATACTTAATATTTATCATAAATTTTCATATGCTTATGATTTTAAAATTATGATTATATTTTAAACATTTTATACTTTTCTGAAGCCCATTCTTTTATAAATAATTTTAAAAAAATTCGAATCATTTTATTTAAATTTAAAATAATTATACCTGTTTGAAAATTGTTTATATTTTCAGACCTCTAAAAATTTATACCCTGAGACGCCTTAAAGCAACCAATAATGCCGGGCATTTCACGCAGCTCTGTCTTGCGATGCCCGATATATAAACTCAATTTCTGCGAACAATTCAAGCCTTAAACGGTTTATTACCTTTTCTTTTAAAATAAGATTTTATTAAATTATTTTTTAAAATTTAAAGTGAATTTCAATGCTATAACATGTACGTATGCTAATGATATATTGTTCCATTTTTAATTCTAAATAATATTTCAGACTTTATTCTAAAATGTACGTTCTTCTACTTTTTTGGGGAAGGGGATTAGTTGTTCTCACTTCGCATGTAACATTCTACACCAGTTCTTTTCAAACATTCAATGTTTGTGACCCAAATTTCAATCTCGATTTTCATCGCATCCCCCTTCACACGATGAATTGAATGTACTAATGTGCTTGGAAGAGAGTTTAAGCTACCATACAATTTTAATCATCAACCCTACAAATTATCAAGATAAGCATTAAATTTTGTATATGACAAGCCTACATGAATCATCAGTAATTGTTAAACTTGTTCTTCACTTAGTATTGTGAATGTAAAAATGATAATAGATAATACTGATATTACTGGAGCGTGTGTGGTGTTATTCAAATAATCCTGGAATTCACGCTGGATTTTTTCCTGGATTTATAAATAACATTCGATAAAATTCAAACAAAACTTAATAATCTTGACAAATTAAATTAACAAGTTAAAATATTAGATTGAAAATATATCTTCAGGTAAACAACGGCACTCCTAGACACGCCGATGCCAAGATCAATATTACAAAATATGCATGAAAAACAACAGCACATGGTAACGCTGAAGTCAAGTTCAAGATTAACACTCAGGCAGAATCCGTTACACATGGTTTTCGTCAAGATAGACCACGTGGGTCTGAGCGTGGTGACAACTGCACTCCATCCACTCAGGGGACCAAATAATTAACAGTAGTGAGATTAATTATCAATTGTCCATTGGGCAGTACTGATATATGTATAAGTATGTTATATCAGGCAAATGCGAGTTTTTATTATATTTGAATGTATATTTTGTTTTGCTTCTTTTTAATAAATTTTGTGTAACTTTTCAAAACCTTTATTTTTGACTTTTCGATATCCTCGCGCCCCCTTGTAGGGTTATCAGTCCCTAGGCGTTTCACCGCCAAATTTAAAA
>BMAV01009956.1:0-79409 GCA_019973955.1 Trichonephila inaurata madagascariensis
GAAGGGAAAAAAGTATTTTACTTGACCAATTTTAAGTCATTTTGCATCTGAAAAAAAAAAGGAGTCCAAATTTGATAAAATTTTTCTGGGTGGAGACATACAGAACATTGATTTTGTTAAATTTCCTCGTTAAATCATCTTTTTTCTAAGCCTCTATAATTTCTTCCAACTACAAGAGATGAGACGCTTGGTCTTGTACCTTAGTAGCAACACATTCATTTTTTTACATTTTACACTGGCACATCTCTAGAGAACGTATTTATTTTGTTGTTTATTGCACACATTTTGACTGACTCATACTTAATTATAAGGACCAGTAGAATAGCAGTTCTTAAGGTTTTGAACTAGATTAACCTTTTGGAGACGGCAGTTTTTGTGAGAAAAATGCCCTTAAAGACGGCGCATCCAGCGAAGTTTACTTCCCCCTTTTTTGAAGCTGATTGATGGCACCATACATCGGCGGACAAAAGAAGCAGTGCAGTCATTGATACCCCGCTGAAGAGTGGGGATGTTTGTGGCTTAGAAAGTCCCTAAACACAAATAGTCTCCCTTTCTTAGGCAAACATGTTTTCTTGCAGAATCCAATGCAGTAATTACTAATGTTTTCAGTTCAAGAAAATTCAAGAAATTTATTTATTACATTTTTTTTAAAAAAAAAAATATTTCCTTACAATTTAAGCTGCTTTTTACCTAGATTTCCTCTTAATATTATTAAGAGCGTTGAGAAAAATAGCACAAAACAGTGGTGATAATATAAAGCATTTCATAACAAAATTAAATGCTTCTATCTTTGTAGAAAAAGGTACAATAAAATAATCCCAATTTAATTAATTTTATTTAAGAAAAAATTATTTATATTTTGATTTTCAGTAAATTTATTAAAATAGTTATAAAATGTTTTGAATTTATTTTTAATTCATTTAAATGCAGGAGTTTGGTACACACACTGTGTTAAAACTTAAAATAGTCAAATTAGAAATAAGAAGTAAATAATATGATTCATCATAAATTGCACATAATTATAATCAAAAACACAAAATAAAATAAAAAGCAAAGTTGATGATCCTGTCTCTTTATGCTATAGTGTAAAGTTCAGACTTTCTCAAATCGATAATGAAGTAAGTTTAAAAGCTCTTACAAGTATTCACAGTATCTGCATGTCAATATAAACATATTGTCATAAATCTTTTTTGGAAACTTCATTTACTCAATTTATAATTGTTTTCCTTTTTTAGAACATGCCAGAAATATCTTAAAAATTTAAATCCTCTTAAGAATTTTCGTATATATCTTCCATAAAGGAATGATACATTTGATGTGTAATTGTCATTTTTTATTTTTCTGTAATCCATTATATTGTGATACATTAGAATTCATAGTACTCAACGAATCCTAAGATTAAGTCTACATTTTATTAAAAAGCCTTTTTCAAAGTTAAAATCTTATTTTAATTTGATCTAATTCTTTTTATATAAGTTGAAAATTATGATAAAACATTTACTGTGGCGAATAAATGAGATGAATAGCAGTTAGGTGTTTCGCATTATGCTATAAAATGTGAATATTCAAAGCCTATAAATGTTGAACCTTGTTGAATTGTGCGACATTGTAGTCTCTACATGTTTTTATTGAAAAATGGTCACGATTAGAGGTTCCATTGTGTAGCAGAGATGATACGTATTAAATCAAAATCCTTACGTTGTCGTGGTGTGGAAATAAGAAGTGGGGGTTCTAGCACCGCTCTCGTTCTAGTTACTTGATAGTCATTTAAATTACGAGGTCCGTCTTATTACTTTGACTCTAATAGAACTCATAAATGAAATATTAATAATATATCAATTTACCTCGTGTTCCTAAAAATAAATTCTTTAAATAAACATTAGAAATTTCAAATTGAATTTTTTCCAACATTAATAAATTGATTTCATTAGTAAAAAAGAGAAAATGCTTTGAATTTTTAGAATACTTGACAGTAAAACGCAAACAATAAGCTGATATCAAATACAAAATATTATGACTACAAACATATTTAAGTTGTCGAGGAGCTTCATGTATCTCGGTAAACTTGTTTATATAAAAGGATTATATTATTCTTATTTATAATTGTTTTCTTTTGCAGTAAGGACAACATATTGGGGATTCTTAACTTTTTTCATCTTTTGTACAAAAAGGTTATATTCTTAAGCCTTTGAATAATCCTTACTTTTTTATTTAAAATTTCAAAAGAATTGCCTAATATTGCTTAAATTCTAAGATAACTGCTCTGATTTTTGTGCGATAATGAACTGACTTTGGTGTGTGATTTTGTGCATAAGATAGACGTAGCCAACTTTTTCTACCAACATTCAAATCAATTACAAAACATTTCCTTCTTAACGCACAGACTCCACCGTCGGGTTATATTTAACTGACAACAATTTCTCTTTGACATTCTTCAAAACGAAGGAAGACTTTAGTTTCGAATATCGCCCTCCCCCGCTTCGTTTGGACAGTCCCCTAAGTGACTGGTTGCTTTTTACCTTATCTCTCAAAATCTAACACAATATCAGTTCCCTGAAGGATTATTTTCATTCTCCTGATAACGTTCGCAAAGTAGGAGCGAGCTTTCTTGAAGGGCTTGGTCGGCATAGTTTCTATTTATCCTATGTACGACAATTTCATTGAAAAGGAAATGCACTCTCTAAAGATTTATTACGCCAGTGTTTCTCAAACTGTGGGGCGCGCCCCCCTGGGAGGGGCGCGATAACCCTTCAAGGGGTCACGAGCATATCGAAAATAAAAGGTTAAAAAAAATTAATTTACTGGAATGAAAAAAAAATACTTTCTGATATAATAAAAAAATACACATTTACATTGATATGATTTATATATATCATCTGGTGAAAAAAGGTCATCAAAAATAAAAGATTCTACTTTGAACGCTCATTAACTATCTTGGATCCTATAGCTAAATAAAAAAAATATTTTGTTTGCTTTGCTGTAATCCTACGATGAGAGATTTTTTTTTTATTACGTTTCTTTTTTAACTTAAAATATTACTTTTGCTGGATTTCGAACTTACTGTTATGGTTACCTGCATCCCTTTCTTTTAGGGAAGTTGTAAATTATATAATTCTGTTGAGCTTTTTTTTCACAATGTGAAAGAGTTTTTTGATACATGGATAAGCATATTGAGCACTTTGAAGGATTAATTGGCGAAGATTTATTTTTTATGATTATACTGAAACATATAATACAAAAACCGTTAATTCTGGGAAAACTGTTTATTTGTTACCAATGACCTTGACAGAGAATCCTCTAATATGGGAGTTAAATGAATTGATAACATATCTCCTTTTTTGGGAGTGGCAAACGTTTTTTTGGAATCTTAAGGTACTTGTTTAGACCGAGTTCCCGGCACGACCACTATTTTTCAAAAATATTTTCTTGAACATGCTGCATTTTCCCTATGAATAACTTAGTGGTTTTAATTGTGATGTTGTACGACTGATTATGGTTTATAAATGTAAATGAGCAGAATATAAAAAAAGAATTGGGCACCTGTGATCTCTCTGAAAGGAAATTGAAGCTGATCAAACAAGGGAAACACTTGCTGAAATAATGTATATTAATCATGTTAGCGAAAGTAAATTTGAGAAAAGCAATAAACATGAAACGAAAGGAAAATTTTCAATAGCTACATTAAGAATTTTATCAAGAAAATATGAAGCCATAACTGTACCGCAAAATGTACTTCACCTTGTCAAAAAGACACAAGCAAGAAAAAGTTCAACAGGATATTTGTCGATTATCAAAGGATATTAAATTACAAAAACGTGAACAAAATGTGACAGTTTTGCTTTGCAAATAACTTTCCTGTAATGTTAGCAAAACGGTGTCTGTGATTTGTGTCCTTTATTAAGGTCACACATTTGGAACAATTTAGTTCAGTTTTATTGGATATTTTCTCAAATTATGAAAGACAAATAGAAAAATCCTTGAAATAGGTAAGTATATTTTCTCTTAGTTAAATTATTCACTGAAATTGGGATTTTTATCTTGTATATTGAAAATAATTATAAAAAAAAGAATTGGGGTGCATCACTCCCCGCGACCATTAACCTAGTATCGAGTGCACACCTGATCCCGGGCTTTCTCGCTTTAAATATTAAAAAAATAACACAATTGTTATTCATTAGAATTTTAAATTCTTTTTTTATTACTTAACATTTATTCTAAATGCTAATTCTGTGAAGCTTAAAATTACAGTTCATTCAAAACTGTTTATAATATGAGTATTCATTTCAATAAATCATTTTACATTTTTGTATACATTGTCATGCACTTGGTTTTACTCTCCTTACAATTAAGCTATTATATCAAGAATAATATACTATCATTTTTTTAAAAAATAAACTCGTGTTAAGAGTGGGTACTTCAGCCAGTATAAGAACAAGTTTAATAATTATCAGTGACTTCCATGGGCTTGTCTTGCAGAGCAAAGTTTTTCAAAGGAAGGCTAAAAATTAGAAATTGACACTCGAGGTTATTTTTTGATATTTAGCTCAGATCTATATTTTGTCTTCAAAGTAGCCATCGCAGAAAATCCGGATTCACAAAGGTAGGCTGTTAAAAATGGTAATAGTATACGAAATGCTTTTGTTTTCAGTGCAGAAAATTCAGCATCCACCTCTATCCAGAATTCAAAGAGTGATTTATTACAAAATTGCCCTTTAATTTCGTCACTGGATGTGAAATCTATGAAGATCTCTTTTTCGGCAGTTGAGAGCCCTTCTGAAGTATTTTGAAATGGATCCCTAACCCATTCGTAACTTGCTATCAATTTGCCCTCGTCTGTGTACTTGTTGATGCTTTATTATCGTCGAATGCTCGCTGTGATTTAAAAATATATCTATGATTTTGTTTTAATCCACTGCCGTAAATACTTATTACCATGAATTACAACTAACGCGTGAATTATGAAATGTACATTCAAGAGAGATTCGGTAGCTAATCGATTCAGCCAAGACTGACTAGAATTGTACGAGGTACAGCATTTTTACATGTTTTGTGCAGACGTCTGTTAGGTTGCCTAGACTCACATGAACGTTCGCGAGGATGCCAGATGTAATGGATATGATAAAGATCAACATAGATTAGGCTATTTTTTAATGACATTTGTACTTTTAGAAATGGATCTTGAAGGAAATAAATCTTTAATTAAATATTATTTCTCAATCTGTTTCAATTTAAAAATTAGAGAAAAAAAATAACATAATTATAACCTATTAAATAAAAGTATATAATTTACTTAAAATATATATTACTTAAGAGTAACATATATAAAAAATTTAATACTTATCTTATTAATACTGAATTAAGAACAAGTTTAATAAGTATTAGCGACTTCCATGGGTTTGTCTTGCAGAGCAAATTTTTTAATGTTTCTTAGAAATTGAGTTATTTTTCTATATTTAGCTGATATCTATATTTTGTCTTCTAAGCAGCCACCGCATTTTGCAATATATTTCAATTTAAAAATCAGAGAAAGGAAAAATAACATAACAATTTTATACTATTACTTAATTTAAGCAAAAAAAAATTAACATATACAAAATTTAATACTTATGTTATTAATTTGTACGGTTTATAATTAAGATCGTGTATTGTAGCTTTAGCGTCAAAGGGCATTATTATTGCATTCAGTAATTTATTAATGTATAAGGGGGGCGCAAAAAATTGTGTGATTGAAAAGGGGGGCGCCAGTATTGAAAGTTTGAGAAACACTGTATTACGCCAACAAGAGGAAGAATAGTTTTTCAGCTACTTGAAAGCAACATTGGAAGATTTAAAAGAAGGCAGATGTGCATATCTAGGTTTCATTACACCAAAAAAAGGCATATGATAATCAATAATGATTATAGAACTAAAGCATCAACAATAATCAAGAGAGACAATCATTCTTTGTCGATATAAAAGATTTTAAAACCTGCTTTCATGCTCATTAATAAGAACCATCTGATTCTGTATTCAGAGTTTCAAACGTTCAATAGCCTCAGAGTGCACCCGAACACTCCTTTCTTTATACTATCATTCATAAAAAGTGTGACTCACAAATAACTAGGAGAAAAAAAAAAGAGAACACACACACACAAACACATTTTTTTACTTCAATATAACTATCTATTAGACTACGTTCTGATTATATTTATTTTTCAGATAGATTTTAGAGCATTTAGCAAAAATTTTTTGTAATTTTTATTATAAAGGAAACTTACTTTATATTTTTTTAAATCAGTAAATCCAACACTGTAGAACTTTAAAATATAATATATAACAAAAGCAAGGATTTCATTTTTGCTTTTAAGGTTTTTGTATAAATCGGGGCATTTTTCTTATGCTGAAGAACTCTTAAGGTATCCGACTACGTTCGGAGACTTTTTTTTTTAAGTTTTCTAAAAATTACTAATATTTTTACATTTTTAGTTTCACTTCTATACACAATAATAGAAAATACAGTTATAAATAATATATGTACATAAAAATTTGGAAAAACTTAAATTTATAATGAAATTTTAATGAAATTTTGGACTTTTTTCAAACACTCTATTTTTTAAAATATTTTATATTTTTCATTAAACATTGCTGCAACACATTTTTTAAACACATTTCTAGAGGATGACCTACAAGTGTTAAATTATTTCTTTTGAATCAAAAGTTATAGCCAGTTGAGCTAGGTAACTGGGAAATTCAATCAAATTATCGAAATTTCCAGAAAAAAATACAACTATAAAATAACTAAAAATTGTTCAATTTCTTAGCTTGTAGGCCATTCTCTAGATAATACAATTAATAACATTTGTGTAAAATTTCATACAAGTATCTCTAATAGGTTTTTAGATATCACATGTTTGAAATATCAAAAAATTTACAAAAAAATAGTTTTGAGAAAAATGCATTTAAACTTTATAAAAGCAATTTCAAAACAAAATATGACAAGTATATTACTAAAACTCTCCTGATTTATATTTAACTCTTCCACTCTATGGTATTTTGTTAAATTTTTCTTTCTTTGGGCCCCCTTTTTTTTCTGGTTGATTTTAAAAAAGGCAAAGAATGTTTTTTCGAGTCACCGACTCGAAAGATGTCAACAAATCTCTCATCTCGCAGCCTATAATTCCCTGCATTTATGCCAAATGCTTTTAAAATACCTAACAAATCAATAAAAGCTTTTTTAAAAATAATGACTGCAATATGAGTACCGAAAGAAAATGTTTTCAGCTCGATAAAAGTTTTTTTCGAAACGATTTGTCACAAACAGGCGTTAAATGATGCATTTGTATTTGTGTCTTACCGTGGAGGCAATTTTATAATAACTGCTTATCACACTGCTTCATGTACACATGTTTAACAATATTTGGAAATTTCACAGAAAGACCTACACTTTTTTCTGTTTACTGTTTTCCGCTGTCGTTTCTTCGCTGATAGTCACACAAGTTCTCAGCTCCAATCGAGCATGAACCATATATGGATTCTCCCTGCTGGAGCAACAGTGAAAAAATGAAGCTATTGTAGTACTTAGCATAGATTTGACGTGATTTATGTTACTTTTACAAGAGTTTAGAATTTTACTAAATATAACATTGATAAGTTTTCCCTTCTCACCAAGGTTTTTCTGGCCTTTTTTTAAAATTTTCTTTGCCGACTACTCAATCTTTCTTAGAAGTATCTTATGCACTCATATTTGATGACATTGTTGACACCATACACATCTTTAACAGAAAGGTATCCTTGGAATCACCATCACAATAGAAATAAATATTTTTAAGATTCCGTAGTGCAAAAACATACAAAGATTTTGTACACACCAATAGATTCCATATTTGAAGTAAATCCCAGACGATTGCAGGCACACGCTTGTATGACTGGACTTATTGAATTCTAAAAAACTTTTGATAACATTTCCAAATATAGAATTTCCCAGTGTTAATGTATAAAGTTTCTATAGAAACCACATTTAGCGATGAATGTCCATGTGTCTCTGCCGTCAACGGATATTCCATATTCTATTACCTCTTAATGTTCCACTAAAACATTCTTTATTCTGTGAAAATGCCTTTATTCCAGTTTTTGTTCATTACAAGTTTGAGCACATCCAAGTCAAGAACACTACAAGTCAACCACTGTTTTTGTGAATCAGTCACCAGCATAGTTGTGTTTTCAAGAGGTTAATTTAATCCATTTGTTACCCGTTATAAGTAGATAACAACAAAAGAAAACTTTTCAGAAACAATTAACGATTAAAAATTGTACAATTAAAACAAAAAAGTTCAGTTTTTTGAAGAAATTTGGGAGCAACATTCGTAAGATTCAAATCAAAACAAAAACATGTGAGGTCAGAAGAAACAGATGTTGCCAATCGCAAAAGTCCTATTAAAAGATTGAAATTGATGCCTATCAATAAAATAGTTTTGAAAAATTGTCAGAAATTGTTTTTAAAATTATATTGGGTTGAAATTGCAAAAATTATGGGTAAAAAGCATGTTAAGCAATGAACTTCCGGTTTCGATTTCACCTCTTCCGGTTTTGATTTCACCGCTGTGATAATATTTTAAACAACTGTAACTTTTTTCTAACTATCTCACAGACAAAACAAAGGCAGATTTAGAAAGATAATCGTTTAAATTTTAAAAATATCAAATAAAAAGAAAATGTGATTTTTGACCGAAAATGACGTTTTCAACGTAGTCGGATACCTTAATATACGTTTTCTACAAATTTGAAAGAAAAAATATCGGAATTAATAGTTTCTGTTTCGAAGACTCATTTTTTATACATCAATTGTCATAATAAAAAATCTCGAAGTTAGTTTCTTGCATTTTATAAATAAATTCGAAGGACTAAAATGGATAATTTTAAGAATCTGTAACGAATATTTCTGTAATTTTTTTGTCGTTGCAAATATCTTTTCTTTTTTCGTTTTTTGTTGTTTATACAAGATTTAAAAAGGTTTTTTGATGTTTCGATATAAAATTTTAAAAATTTCTTCATTAAGCATAACGTAAGTTAACAATAAAAAAAACGTTTCTGTACATTAATACATTGTGTAATAATGCATAAATTTTCTTGAAAAATTGAATGCAAAATTGCAAGGTTTCTCCACAAATATTTTTTTTAAGTAGTTTTACAGGTATAAAATTAAAAAAAAATTAGAACTGAAGTATTTTAAATTTTGGGCAGATGCATATAGAGGGGCTATGGTGTATTAAAAAAGCATGCTTAAGAAAACAATTCATCCTTTAGAAAAAAAAATTATAATAAAAATCACATTTAAACACAGGTACAGCGGCCCCTTTATCACATTATTTCCGTGGGTGAATTGTCGCGTTAGGGGAGTTGGGGGTCACCCCGACTATTTTACTTTGTTCTTCAAACAAACTCATTTTTAACCTCTGGCTTTAAATTTGATTGATCTAAATTTTTTTCCTCATTTTCTAACTCCCCAATCAGAATAAAATAAAAATTTCTTCTTCTAAATCAGAAAAATTTCTAATCTTTTCAGTGGTAAATCCTCTTTACGTTTAGGCTTTTTTTTTTTAAAAAAGGAATCAAATTAATTTAAAGGAAATGATTAAGTAATCGAAATGAAAAAATCGCTTAAAAAAAATAACTATCACGCTCCACTAGTGAGAATTTAAGCAAAAAAGGGAAAAAGGGATTTTAGATATGGTTTAAAAAGGGGGGCAATCATCCTCCTTTTAAAAAAAAAGCCGGTCAAGCAAATGATTTTCCCAGGACTGTAATAGGCCTCATGCTGTTTAAAAAGCTGAATGGGGAAAGCATTCGTGGCCGCTACAGCCCGAGTCGTCTTTAAGGGTCTGTTCCTCTTGGCCAGATCGGCCAGCCACCCCCAAAAGGTTAAGTATTTCACGAAACTGAATGCAAAACTCTATTAACCTATAACGTCTGTTGATAAAATTCCCAGGAACCCAGGATATTAAAATAGTGAACGCAGACTTTTATCCCTATTTTTTTTTGTGTTTTGCACAAAACCCCCGTTACCCAAAAAGTAGTTTTAATTCAAAATTAAAATTCATGCATGCTCAATATTTAAATGATATAAAAAATTCATGAATTTTTTTAAAAAAAAAATTATATTTTTTTTTAAATTTTAAACCTTTGTGTATGATTTCTTATGGGTGAACACAGACTTTGCTAGCAAGTGTATTTTATCAAATGCGATACTTTTTTATTCTTTTCATTCTTTTTTTGCTGAATAAGGTCAGTTGACTAGGAATGCGACTAGAGTTTTGTCCTTTAAAAACTTTATCAATATTTTTTTTCATATAAAGATGGAATATCTTTTTTATGTATAAATATTGTGATAGTAAAAAATTTTTGGTTTTACAGAGACCTTTTTGATTTTAATTTGCCAAAGAATCATTTTAATAATTTTTTCTGTATACGACGACGCCATTTCTTTCAGTCATGCCCATGTTTTTACCCAATTTTCTACGATTTTCCTTTTTTTACAAAACATAAAATTCCGGGGTTTTTTTCCCTCAAAATAGAGCGTAATATGAAACGGCGTTAAAGGGTTATTTTATCATAAAAAAAATGCGGTTAGGGAAGATGGGTGAAAATTGGTCCGGTTTTTTCTTTTAAAATTTATAAATTTTGAATTTATTAAAATTTTTTATTATGAAATTTTTGGGAAAGTTTTTTTTCTTTTTTTCTCGACCTTTTTTTCTTTCAAATTTAATGTAAATGTCTTTTTACTAAAATACAATAACTGAATTTTTTTTCCGTTTTTTAATTTTGGAAATAATTATTTCCCCCTTTTAAAAAGCATTTTCCCAACCTTTTAGCCATATGAATTTTTAAAACCATTTTTTTAAAAAAAATTTTTTTACATTTCCATCGAGGAAAAAATACCTTATACCAGACGATTATACGGGAAATTGCCAAAATTTCATCTCTAAATGCAAACCAAAATAAATTACAAAATCGTTTCCATAAATGCAAATGACCTTCAGTTTTGTTTTCATTATAAACATTTTAGATTTTTTTAAAATAAACATAAAGATGGGAAACGAATGAAAATTTTATTCCAAAAATTCCCCCAAAAATGTATTTTTGATAAAAAACGTGATATGTTTCCAAAAAAATAAATTGGGAAAAATTAAAACAACGTATTTTGATAAAATTACAGAGCAAAAAAAAGTTTTTTAACTACAATATTTTCTTTGGGCCAAATTAAAATTTAATTTTTTTTGTAAACAAGTATCCTTAAATATATTTAACTCATTTTAAATTTTAAATATGTTTTTTAAACAATATTTAGTTTCGATTTGTTATAATATGACATTTGCATACTTGAAATACGTACAAAAGCAACAAAGTAACACATGAACTCAATATCACATAAGACTAAATTTTATTTACAGTGTAATATATTTCCTCTAACTTAATACCAAAAGTGAATTCAAAGCGCTACTATAACAATAAATTTTATGAATAAATCGTTATAGGAGAGAATTGAAATTTCTGGGTGCTTGTCCTGGGTGTTACAATGAGCTTGCTTGTTCTAGCTTGTAAACGTTAAACGCACTCTTCTGAACGAGATGCCACACTCTGAATCAATTAAGAGGCATTACTGTTTCATATTAGAACGTCAATTGGATCGAAAGGTTCATTAGATTCTATAGATTGTTACTGAATGATTGAAACAGAATGAAAATTCAATTAAGTGTTTGTCCTGTCTGTTTTAAGTGATGAATGCTTTTTTTTGAAAAGCCTTAGATACGGGCGAACGAAATAAGTCTAGTATGGGAAGTCATACGTCATACATAAAAAAAATACCATTAATACAATAGGCAATTTTTAAATCTATTTCTTATTCAACATAATTTTTTTAAAAACTTACTATAAAGAATAATTTAAATAGTATGATCAGTGCAAGTTGTTTCAACCTAAGGAATCCGACTACGTACGGAACCATGATTTTCTAAATTCCTACAAACGAATGCTTTTTTTTTTAAATTTTTTTAATTTTTTTTCATAATTAAGTTACACTAGGTTGTAATACACGCATATTTTTTTAGAACATTACTACATTAATTAACTGTATAAAAGCAATACTTTTGCAAAAAAAATAACATATAATTACCTATTTTCATAACATTCCAATTTTACGGAAAATGCTTCTATAATGATAATATTTTGCCTATGAATAGCTCAAACCTCTGCACAGAGCCTGTAGTAAAATTTTTGAAATACATAACTTAGAAGTAGAGACTTATTTATATTTTAATACATCAGAATGCCGAAATTTTAAAATGAAAAAAATGATAAATATTTCAATTCTTGGTTACTCTGGAATAATGTGAAGTTTTCAAAAATCCTAATTCAGTCTCTCTAAAGAAGTCTTAGCATTATATATATATATATATATATATATATATGAACAAAATATTATTATAGAAGCCATTTTCAAAAAAGAATAGTTTGAAGAGATTTATCTAAAATTTCGCCCAGATAGTTCGTGCTTTGAGACCATACTCTGGTTCTTAACAGCTTCCATGTAATAAATAGACTTGTACTTGCATTAAAAACTTATTGTTCTTTATACACAATATAGTGATTATAATTATACATTTCTTACCTTTCAATCTTTTCAAAGCTTTATAGATGAGATATTATATGATTTAAATTGTGGTAGTTTTATCAACGATATTTGTAAAAACAATAATCGTTGTGCATTTAGAGAGCTGAATCATTATCCTAAGTATAATAAGTAATGTAGGCAATTCACACAGTAATAACATTTTCATAATTATTTTAATTTTTGAAAACCTATTTCAGATATTTAGTTGTTTAAAGAAATCATCAATTTAGTTTGTTTCGATAATCAAAACAATTTAATTGAATGTTTAAGGAGATGTTTATTAAAATTGTAATTTTCCTTAAATTCTGTCATAAAGTTTAAACTGCTTCATTTTTAATATGACCGTACCTTTAAATCAAAACCTGACAGAGGTAGTTTAAAATTAATTGACTGCTCGTTCACGAAAGGAAATGTTTCAAAATGTAAATTACTTAGACTTGAAACATGTTTTTGTGAATTTAAGTAATTTTTCAGTTTCTTATTATCTCTTCCATTTGCTTACTTTTATTATTTATATCAAATTAAAAAACACACTATGTAATTTAAAAACTATTTTTTTAATTACATGCAGTTTGAGGTAAATCTTTCATACTTTATTAAAGTCATCTTTTTTTTTATTAAAGTCGCCCGACTTTTGGCGACGGACCCCGCAATTTTGAGCCTCAGTCAAGACCGAGAACGCCACCTGAGCTAAGATTCAACTGTCTAAACTTCCATACCACTGTAGCGTAAGGATTTGAATAATGACTGATTGAACATGCATCAGTCCCTCTACAGTAGGACCAGGACTTGAAATTAAGACATGCCGGTCACGAGTTCGTAACCATAACCTCTCGGCTATCGTTAACAATTGAAATATAAATAAATTTTTTTTCCAGCTTTATTTTACAACTTGCAAATAATTACGTGCATTGCAAATTATGCAACTTTTTTAGTTAGCCGAAGCCTTTATCTATAGTGTAAAATTTTAGTATATAAATCATGTCTAATTTTTTTTTTTTACACTTTTATCCCATGGAATTTGTCCCAAGCCATGGATCAATGACAAGTTCAAACCTGACATAAAATAAACAAATGAAATCATACAAAATACTAAATAACAACAAAAACATTACCAATAACCAAAATTAAATATTCAACATTTTTATCCATTCACTATGATTCAATAAGAAATTTAGTGAGACAGTTTAATATATTAATAATATATTTATTATAATTCCGCGTTCCTTTAGGTCTCTCAGTCCGGGAATTACGACAGTCATTAAAATCCACAGATATCCATAAAACTAATGGTCTTAAAGACCGTCGCGGCGTCTTGAACCCATGAATATATTATATTTACATTAACCAAAAAAAATAAGTATTAGTAGTAGAATTGGCAATTTTAAAAAACAAACTCATTTTTCTTTCACAAAATTTTTTAACATCAACACTTATCTGTGATTCACGAATATCCTCGTCACCGCTCGCTTTCCGTGACACACATAGACGCGTGCTCTCAAACGGAGGCGTAACAGTCAACTCATGAATTATTTATGTTAAGTTTAAAAAAAAAATTGTTGCGAAAATTCTTGCCTTACATACTTTCTTCACCAGAAAGAGTACATTCCAATCTATATATATATATATATACAGTCAACCCTCCTATAACGCGGTGAGTGCGTACAGCGTTATATAGATTGATTGATTGATTAATTGAATATTAACGTCGCACTGTTCAGCTACACGAGGGCTTTTGGCGATGGACCACGTAATTTTGAACCATGGTCAAGTGACGTGGACGACACCTTAGCTGGCACCCCCTCTCCTAACTACCACACCAACGGGAGGACGTTTCAGCTCTCGACAGATTTAACGTGCATCGCTTTATACGGAAACCTCACTATAAGAAACTCTGATTTAACCGTACAAACCAGGCTAATTCGTTCTATGGAAATCGCGCTCAGGCGTTCTATGGAAATCGCGCTATAAGAAACTCAGAATTAGTACAAATTACATCATTCGTACCGCGTTATATGGAGATCAATAAAAACCTTTTTTGAGCGATTCCTTAATCATTTTGTTTTGTCTACGCCATGCCTCAGCACTCGTTCCGCTTTTAATTTATTCCTCGATCAGTGTAATCACTACTATTTTTTATTTCATAATAAAACTAGATTTCGAAGGGAGAGGTGGTGGCAAGATTTTAACATAAAATAAATACAACAGAAAGTAATATTAATTATTACACTTCCACATATATAAGTTATTTACCCTATTTTAAGCGTCCATTACAC
The DNA here is from genome assembly GCA_019973955.1 of Trichonephila inaurata madagascariensis. Classification (NCBI taxonomy): domain Eukaryota; kingdom Metazoa; phylum Arthropoda; class Arachnida; order Araneae; family Nephilidae; genus Trichonephila; species Trichonephila inaurata. The sequence goes on from BMAV01009956.1 coordinate 14,923, forward strand.
AAAATTTGTAACAATGTGTTACTTTTGCTGAGCAGAGATCCCACGTAAAAAAAAACCAAAGCAAAAAATTAACATTAATATACGTTATCCCCATGGCAACCACATTATCGCACGATAAAAATATCGAAGTAAATCATATTGTAATATTATCGCCTATCTTGGCGAATATAAACAACAACTTGGCGCCTAGCCCTACTGTATCAAATTAGCATCCCAGATGGAGTTACGCAGTTTGATAATTAGACCGACGCGATATCCATTTAAAACCATTTATTGGGTGCACAGAAAGAACTGATGGGACGTAGTTGAAACGAAACCGCGCTGTAAGAGTACCGCGTTATAGGAGGGCTGTCGCAATTTCCGCTCTGCGTTATAAGAGGGTTGACTGTATATATAATCTTAATTATCTCAAAGTCGCTAATTTTAACATGCGACTTTCAATTACATGTATAAGAGGATTTGTTAAATCACTGATAACGGATGATTGACGGATGATTTTGTGAAGAGGTACCTAGACTGCGTCAGCAGTCTTCAACCCTCTATCTGGTTATTCGATGTTCATGGTGTTGCAGCTTTGGTTGGGAGAGGAGGGCGTGACTTCAGGAGTGGAGAACCAATGAGATGGTGCTGTGGAGGTGGGCTTTGGTTGGAGGTTGGAAGTGAGCTTTTAAACTGCACTAGCTTTGACTTCGAAGAATTATTCTAATTTTAGCTTATTTTAAAGACAACTATTATAAAGAGAAAATAATTAGGAGGTAATTTAAAGGTTAAAATAATATGAGATTAAACTTTATCCATGAGAGCTTCTGCTAGTAGGCTGGTTTTTTCTTCGTCTGAATTTGCATTTTTAAATTTAGAGAGAAGATCGAGAATTTTAGGATTTTTCTTTACTAGGTTTGAAATGACATTAAAAGTTCCAGAACTTGTATTAAGTCAGAGGTATCATTTTCTTGGCTAAGGAATCCACGGGGGGAATCTTCTTTTCTGTTATCATTTTTATTTTCATTATTAGTAGCTGTTTGACTGGGGATTTCTCCACTAACAATGTTAGCGAAAGAAATTCCTTCTTTAATCCATTTACTGGCGAAATTTTTCTTTTTCATTGGATCAACGAAGGGGGCACCTTTCTTTGGTTGTGGGAATTTGGGACATTTTTGTATAACATGCCGAATGACCGTAGCCCTCGCAGTTAATACAAAAGGGGTTTTCCTGTCTTTCTTTGATTTGGCAGTTTCTCGTAGCGTGCGCTTTACCGCATTTTAAACATCTGGGTTGCATGTGGCAGTTCGCGGCAGTATGAAAAAAGTTATTACAGTTGAAACATTGGGTTATTCCTCTTACGAGGTAACCATCAACTTTCACTTGTAAGTAACCTAATTGTGTTAAATCAAATATTTTGCTATTATTGGCGTTTCTCGGGAGAAGTATTAGAAAATATGGAAGGGGTTTTGTTCTTTTCGAGATAAGCTGCGTACAGCTTTCAATTACAAAACCTTCTTCTACTAAATCGTTTGTGATATCTTCGATTTTAGAGAAACTCGGGAGACCTTTTATTACAGCTTTTATCGGTTTATCAGGTTTACGGTTAATTACATAGAATTCGAATTCTTTATCCGCTTTCAAGAAGTGGATAAGAGTTTGATATTCTTCAAAATCATTTGTGAAAATTTTAATTACATCACCGGCAGTTCTATTGCGAATTTTTTGGGAAATTTTCGAAAATTAATTTAATTTGATCGCGGAAATTCTTTTTGATTTTAAGCATGACAGGTGGGGGAAGTTTAATCGAGGGAGTAACTACATCAGAAGTTACATTATTGTTAGTCGGGAGTGGATGTTTAACATCCTGTTCTAAGTCCGAGAAATTATTTCTCGTTTCTATGGGATCCTGGTTAGTGACTGGGAAACGGGCCTGGCCGTCTTTTTAGGAAAGATAAACTCTTCCGTGGATTCCTTGCTTTTATTTTTGCGCTTTTTACATAACTTTTTCTTTTTAACTTTACACTCGGTTTTTTCATCCGAAATGGGATCGTTAGAATTAATTTCTTCAACTACCAAGGTAGTGGGAATTTTATGCTCATTGCAATCAGTTCTAGTGCATGGGGGGAAGGTTTTAAGCTCACTTACCATTTCCTCCTTTTTCATAGCCATGGCTTGGGTGCTCATCCGGTAGATTTCGGAGAAGGAATTCCTGTGAGTAGGTGAACTTGCTAGGCTTTCATCGAGAAGTGACTTGTGAAGGGCTGAGATACCAGTGACTGTATCTCTAAGCTTTTCGCAGGCAGCAATTTTCGCTTGTCTAGTCGGCGAAAAGTCCAAATTTCCGCTGTAATCACTCATGATCGTCGATCCAAACGCGGAGCTCAATCAATCGTGGTTTCCATAAATCACTGATAACGCCTTCCGTAAATATTTATATGCATCTCATATAGCAAAAGAAAGTGGTAAATACTGATCCAATTTTAGTTTTGCATTTTTTGTTGGCTTGTTGGTTTCTTTTTTGTCTTCGAATTATGAAGTAAGATAAGGGCTATTACCCAAACCAACCTGGTACGAAGTATAAGAATAATTGACCGATTGCACATACCAGAACTCTGTGTATTGTGATAGAACGCATTATACATACTAGAATTACGAAATTCCTAATGGAAAAAACGGTGATAAATTTTTAACAGACAGCTTACAGAAAACACTATACAGAGGATCAGTTATTTGCTCTCGCAGGCTTAGATTACAGGAGTTATTTAATGTCTTCTGTCTCCAATAGTTACCTGTACATATTGACATTACAGACGATGAAAGGGCATATAGACTGGCGAAAGAAACCATATAAAAGCCTTCAATTTTGTCAACGTTACCTTAATAGACGCAAATGCTGTCAAAAATTTCAAATTGAGAGAAAGAAGTCAAATCCTGCTAAGCATTAAATATGTAATACAAGTGGACATTGACTTATAAAAATAGAACCTAGGCTAAGAACAGGCCTTTAAAGAGGAATTAAGTTTGGTAGGGATGGTACAAGAACCTTAAGGAATTGTGTTAACTACTTAGATACAGAGATAACACCTGCTCATATTTTTGACTGTTCAGCTATTCTGGCTGCCCTACAAGAAATAGGAGTCCTGTGTTCGTCAACAAACATTTATATGGATAATATTGAACAGATGCCAGAACAGTCATCTGGACCCATGATACTGTTTGATTTGGTCCCGTCATGGATACATCATCAACATCCTCAATGAGGGCTATTTTTTATTTATGGACCTATATCGTACTATGTGAACTACTATTGATTTTAGGAAAAGGAAATGCTTTACATTTAGAACTACAATAAGCTAGTAGAAACTGCAATTTCCAAATACGTCTGCTCTATTATTTCAATCCTAATTCTGGCTAAATTGTCTTTTTCTCAAGAAGAATAAATTCGCTCCAGCAGAATATGTTACTAAACGTAAGAGGGAATGTATAGTGTGTTATGTGAAGTCAAAAGAATAATAAGTAGGTATTTACGTATTATACCGTTGATCAATGAGCTAATTTCTAATAATATCTCAAACACATTTAGATGTTATCACGTGTTTCCAGTCCTTTAGTTTTTGCATTTAGCTATTAACTTTTTCTTTTGCAGAAATTTTTCTTTAAAAATACTTATTTGTCAACACTAATAAACGAATAAGAAAACTAAAGACATTTGATTTAAATGTGTGCGTATAAGATTTTTTAGTTGATTTTGAAATTTTTTTAAGGAATTGTAACATTTTAGCATCTATATCAAATTATTAAATTTGAAATCTTTTCGAAATTTTACAAATAGCATAAGTCTAAATGTCAAATAGTACACATCTAATGTCAGTCTTGAATTCAATGGAAAGTACATGATTGCATTTATCATGTTGCGACATAGCCATCCTGTGATGACTATGTCGTTCCGGATCCGCGTAAGCTAGAGGTGTGGGATTATCAAAATGATGAGACATCTTGGTTCTTAATACAACTTTTATTAAGAATAACTTATATTACTTAATTCTAATTGACAACTTTCTTTAAAGTGAGAGTTAACACCCAATTAAACCTTATATTCAAGTCAGATCACGCAACTAGATCATTTATCCTAATTATAATAAATTGACAGATTCGTCTAACTTCCTATTCAAAATATTACCTTTTTTGTAGAGTCTCCTTCCTTCACCTATTGAGAGAAAACCTATAACTTAATTTTAACTACGAAGATTCAGACTTCTTTATAATGAACGTAATCTTCTTTCAGAGATATAAGACATCTAACTCGTGATCAGAATGATTCCACACTAAGTTATCTCTAAACTTGCCGCTCTTATCATCAAAGCTTCTATCCTTTTAAAGTATATCTCATTTACATATTTGATCTGTTTATCTTCTTGGTATTGGGTTGGAAAGGTTTTGCCATTAATCGTGGCCGTCAAAGAACATAGGAGTTATGTTAGCAGAAGGACGCGAGAGACGTCACAACCCCCTCCAAGAAGAAAAACGTGATTTACTTAAGGGTTCTCAATGCCCTTAATAAATTACGTGTCTAAATCTCTATTTCTGAATTTCTTCGCTTTCTGAGTTTTATTTAAATTTTAATCTTAAATCCTCATTTTAACTTTTATAATTTCCAATATTTATCTTGACTTTAATTTTCATTACTCATCTTAGAATTAAATTTAATATTCAATTTAAATTTAAATTTAAACTCGTGACAATAAATTTTACTCCATTAACTAGGCCAACATTAATAATTACTGTTTAATTCATGCCCACTCTCACTTTTAACATTTATACTTAAAGTAACTATACACTTAAATTTTCTAAAAAAAATTTTTCTGGGTGCGCAGACCCAAACTTTGCATCTTTATCATCACTGCATATGGAGCTGGACTTTCTGCTCCATTTTTTCCGAGTTGAAGTCACTAATTTCTACAAATTTTCAGGGTCTGTCTCCCTGAAATGAAAACTCTCTAAATTATTGTTTCCAATTTATGTTTACATAATACCAATAAGTTTTACAATATTTGTTCATTATATATTATTTGTAAATCACAATAATTTTTCATCTCCATCCCCACATCTGGTTCCAAAAAACTCCCAATGAGCCGCGCAGCGCCGTTATTATTATTGTTAGTGCCCTGACTACGCCGCGTTTCCCTGAACCAGATGCCTCATAATACGTAACAATACAACAACATATATATATACACATATTATACAATTACAAACATTTTTCAATAAACTATTATAACAAATAACCAAAGGAATTTTCGCATCTCACGAAGTCATACATCGAAGCAAACAAATGTGCAATTACAATTGTTTTCTCCAGAAAAAAATTTTTAACAAGTCAAAAGTTCCAAAAATAAATAAACACTCATTGTAGTGTTTGACTTTTGCTTGGCTTATAACTTTTAAGCACCGCCCGAGACTTCTTTCTTTGCAATAATTCTTCCGACCACTTGTTGGAAGATCATAAAAAATGAAACAATACAACCTGATTTTTATATGTGGTCTCCCACCATTACGTCCAACGATGAGGTGCTACCACTTTTCTTTCCTCGGTTGCACTGGAATTTCTTGTTTTGCTTGTTGTAGGGCTTGTAATCTCCTTGTCGTCCCTTTCTTGATTTCACTGTTGTCTCCTTGGCTGGTCGGGATTCTTGTTCTGTTCTCCGGCGTGGCAACAGATTGTAGGTAGTTTCATCTGGAACTTCAGTTGATTCTCTTCTGTTCTTTTTTCTACTTCTAGAATTCCTCCAGTTTCTACCATTAGCATCAAAATTAGGCATCCTATGCGCATTTTGACCTCGTCTTTCTATATTATCATTCTGTGAACCCCTTTTTAATTTGCAAGAATACCTCTCTTCGAATTTAGCCAAGACTTCCAAAAGTTGTACCGTGTTCTGTGGATTGCGCACCTCCACATAATCCTGGATCTGTGGTTCGAGTCGAACCAAAATATGATCCACCAACTCTGCCTGGGACATTCCTAATTCTAAACTTCTCTCTATTTTTAATAAATTATAAACGAAATCAGAGGGTTCCTGATTTCTTCCCTGCTGTGAAGCGTAGAATTTTGCTTGTAATTCTTTCTTATTTTTGACCGCGGGAAAAGCCTTCGCTAATTCAGCCTTGAGCTGCGCGAAATCCATGGCTGTATTTTGCACTAACACCGATCCAAATATCGAGTACCAATCTTGAGCCCTTCCCTGAGATGACTTTTAAGTAAGCACATGACAGATTACTTGGATTTCAAGTAACTGTATGTTGTTCTCTATTGTTTCGATAAACTCTGCAATGTTCTCTGCCCCTGAAAAATACATTTCAGGTAGTACGTTACCTCCACCTGCATTACCTAACCCAGAATTATACACGTTCGGGCGCCATTGCGACATAGCCATCCTGTGATGACTATGTCGTTCCGGATCCGCGTAAGCTAGAGGTGTGGGATTATCAAAATGATGAGACATCTTGGTTCTTAATACAACTTTTATTAAGAATAACTTATATTACTTAATTCTAATTGACAACTTTCTTTAAAGTGAGAGTTAACACCCAATTAAACCTTATATTCAAGTCAGATCACGCAACTAGATCATTTATCCTAATTATAATAAATTGACAGATTCGTCTAACTTCCTATTCAAAATATTACCTTTTTGTGAGTCTCCTTCCTTCACCTATTGAGAGAAAACCTATAACTTAATTTTAACTACGAAGATTCAGACTTCTTTATAATGAACGTAATCCTCTTTCAGAGATATAAGACATCTAACTCGTGATCAGAATGATTCCACACTAAGTTATCTCTAAACTTGCCGCTCTTATCATCAAAGCTTCTATCCTTTTAAAGTATATCTCATTTACATATTTGATCTGTTTATCTTCTTGGTATTGGGTTGGAAAGGTTTTGCCATTAATCGTGGCCGTCAAAGAACATAGGAGTTATGTTAGCAGAAGGACGCGAGAGACGTCACAATGTGACCATCATTAATTTGACACAATGATTAGTTTGGTTTGAGAATTTTTTTCAAAATGACCTCGAAAAATGTATATAAGCCTTTCATACCGGAGTTGCAGTAAAGGTTTTAATTGAATTATTGCTTTGTTTTTAATTTTACTACTTATCGCCATGAAAAATGAGGGAAGAGAGTTCCAGTGGCGTAATGTAAACTCCCCGCATCGTGAGGGGCAGGATTCCAGGTCCCAAGGCCTGACATCCAGTTGTTAAGGCTTAAGTGTTTCAGTCAATTGCATATTAATATTTAATAATGTAACCTTTGTAAGATCCAACTTGGGGCCCAAACATTGACTTTACAGGGGTCCTAATATTCTCCGTTATGCTACTGGAGAGGCCTGCATACGAAATTGTAAAGAACGTTAACGATTTCTTATTGCATGATACGATGAGAATTATACTAGGTACACTAATGCGCTGGACTTGGCAGGAGATTCGAAATAGAAAGATCTGTTTTGTAAGTAATCCTTTGTACGGCTTCAATTAGAGCTTTAGTATTGTAATGTAGTACTAAGAAACAAAAAAATAGATAACTGTGTGAAACCAAAATGAGCAATCAGCCATTAAGGTTTAAGTGTTTCAACCTCAATCGCATATTACTACTTATACAAAGCGTGACTTTAAAGCCAAGGCATTTTTAAATATCGAGAAATTAAGCTATCGACGAATGAACACGAAGTGCACGAAAACACTATATATAAGAGAATCTCATGAAAAAAGTGGTAAATAATTTTGTTATGTTTAATTTAAGCATTAGATAAATTTCGCAACACTATGACCCTACGAAGCAACCCAGACAATTAAAAGTGAAAAATTGAAATAGCTAACAAACAATTGTTTTACAAATAAATATGTTAGTTATAAGGTTGATAAAATATATTACTTATATACAGTAAATTTTATACAAAAATTCCCTAAAAGGTATAATTTAAGTGTAGCGATATTTTATTTATTACTGACAAGGAGAGGGCACGACTAAGGAAATTCATTTCGGCACGAGACTTAGTGTAATAGAAATACTCCTTTATGGTGTTCAACCCTTAATGTAATTCCGTCGAATGGCCAGTCAATTTGGAGAAAACAGCGTTCGAAATTCATGCTTAGCTTTTATACAATTAAATTTCATTTTCTTTCATCGGCCCAGTGGCTCGATTGGTAAATCGTGTGCCTTGAATGCGGTTGGATCAGAGTTCGAATCACGCGAAAATCCTTTTTCTTTGAATTCCTTTAATTATTTTTTTAAATAAATTAATTTATTTATGAAAGGTTTATTAAATATATAAATCATATTCTACGTAATTATTTTGCATTTTATACAGAAAAAAAAAATACTGTAATTGTATGAATATTTATATAATGTTTAATAAATAAATTTTTATATATAAAGAAATAATATTTATAATAAAATATATAATAAATATTAAATAATATTTTACATAAAAATTATTTATAAATAGTTTTATAATGTGAAATGCAATATACTATAAATGAAATAATATATATATACATATATATATATATAATAAATAATAAAGTTTATTATTATTATTATTATTAAATTAACTATTTCGTAAATATATGAAATACTTAACAAGTGCTTTTCAAACAAACCAATTTAATTTTAAAAAAATTATTTAATAATTTTAAAAATTGTATTTAAATAATTTTAATATTTGTAATTAATGGTAATCAATGAATAGTAATTAATGTCAATTAATTATTTAAATTAATATAAAGTAATTATTTTAATTAATATTAATTTTCGAATATTAATTATTTTAATTAATATTAATTAATTATTTTAATTAATATTAATTACACATTTTAAAAATTAACATTAATTAATTACTTTTAAATAATATTAACTTTAAATGTTTTTAATTAATAATACTTTTAAATAATTTTAATTAATAATACTTTTAATTAATTTTAATTAATAACACTTTTAATTGATTTTAATTAATAATAGTTATAATTAATTTTAATCAATAATGCTTTCAAATAATTTTAATTAATAGTATTTTTAGGTAATTTTAATTAATAATCAACTTTAATTATTAATAATTTTAAGTTATTTTAATTAATAATTAATTTTAAGTAATTTTAATGAACAATTAATTTTAAGTAATTTTAATCAACAAATGATTTTAAGTAATTTTAATTAATAATAATTTTAAATAATAGATTTATTTACTTATTTTTTTTTAATTTATAAAATATAAAAAAAATTACATAAATACCATTCAATATTTAATAAACCTTTAATAAATAAATTTATTTAATTTTAAAAAATAATTATAGGAATTGAAAGAAAAAAGTATTTCGCGTGATTCGAACTCGGATCCAACCGCTTTGAAGGAAGACGATTTACAAATCGAGCCACTGGGCCGGTGAAAGATATTGAAACTTAATTGTATAAAAGCTAAACATGAATTTCGAAAGCTGTTTTCTCCAAATTGACTGGCCATTCGACGGAATTACATTAAGGGTTGAACATACTAAAGGAGTATTTCTATTACACCAAGTCTCGTCCCGAAATGAATTTCCTTAGTCGTGCCCTCTCCTTGTGAAATAAAAAAATTCATTTTACCAATGTCTTAAAAATAAATTTGAAGCTCCAAATTTCTTCACGAATTCAGAATTCAAAAGTGAATCAAATGCTTACTGCACTAAACAAATTAATTAATTATTATTCCAATAATAATTATTAATTATTATTGGAATGAAAAGTGGTGTATTTTTCTCTTAACGTTTTACTATTAAGATTATTGTTGTTTATTTACGCAACACGTGCCCTTGATTAATTTTAGGTAACACAATCTTTTCGATTTCTAAGCAATAGTCTACCGCAAAACTTGAAACATAATGATTTTCAGGAAATAAAATTTGGTTTTTAAACATTAGTTTGTTTTAATTTTTTGAAGTGTGATTACTTTTTTATAATCATGATTTTGCTGAAGAAGGAATGTAAATGAAGCGTCACACTCAGCTGCTTTACGCTGAATCGGGTTTACTCGGCTCCTGTTGCACAAATCGGGTCGGAGACAACCGCAAATTCTTCTATTGAAAAGGTTCTAGGTACTGTTTTGTTGGGTTTTTTTTAAATAAAAATTTCATGCAAATTTTTCAACCGTGAAATTTTATTTCTTTGTTTAAATATTACTGTTATGTAGCTCACTTCCACTCAGCTTCAGTGAGTGAACGAGGGAAGAGGACTTCGAGAGAAAACGATTTAAAAAAACAGATTATTTTTTTAATTCCTCTCTACTGTTAGTTCACTCTCTCCCTATATAAATAAATATATATATATATATATATATATATATATATATATATATATATATATATATAGTATAATAAAATAAATTGAAGAAGTACTAGAGCCTACAGTGCTAAAGAAGGAAGAAATTGGAATTCACCAAACACAACATATGTAGATACAAAAAAGTCTTTGGACTAAACTGGAGACCTATTATGATTTCTAAAGCTGTCGCTTAATTAGGCCAGCGACTTAGGGTTAGCAATGCTTTATGGATCCAACCTTCTCAGTACAGCAGAAATTTTCGACATAATAGAAGAACAAAAAAGTTTAAAAGTTAAGCCTTATACAACACGTGGAAGATAAACCTGATAATATATTAAAAAGAAATTAAGAAAAGAGAACAATAATTTTTCTCTGAAGGAGAGGAATAAAAAAAAACATTTTATATAAAAAAAAATTGGATCAAAACTTACTTGTAAAATAAAAACTGGAAATCGAGAAAAAAAACCTCTACGATAAGATCCCACGCGAAATGAGACGATTGAAACGACTACACAAGAAGGAAAACACCGTGGAGCCACCTGGATAGTTATTTTGCAATTAAACTAACTACTAAGATTTTTTTAAATGAACTAAACAAAATAAGATTTAAATAAGTAAACAAAATTAAGAATATATATCATCAAATAGAAATACATTGCAAAGTAAATTTACTAGGATGATTATATACTAGAGAGATATATTGCAAATAAAATAAGCGCTTAAAATATCTTAAATTATTTTTTAAAAATAAATTAAATAGTAGAAATGTTAAATAAAATATTGAACTAAGATAAAAATAGATTAATTAGAAATAGAAACATATTTATAAATAAATTTACTAGGATAATTGTATTCTAAGCAATTATATTGCAAAAATTCACAAAACTACTTTGTTTTAAAATTATATCAGTAACTAAATCATTATTTCTTTTTATAAAATTTAAGAGATAATATTTCTAAATATTTGTAGGTATAGGTTATAACCCCAAAAAGACATTTTTATTATGCTAAAATAAATGAGTCTATTTTATCAAAAATATTACTTAATAGAATATTATTTTTAACATTTAACTGAAGGTCCAAGAAGTTAGTTGACTCATTATTATAATTAGTTTTTACTAATTTTAAATAGTGGGGATAATAATTAAGGTTAGGAACCAAGTCTACTATATTACTAAATATAATTAAGTCATCTATGTATCTAAAAAAGTAACAATATTCATAATTAATACTTTCATTTTCATAAAAAAATGCAAGTAAATATTTGCTAAGCGGTTGCTAGCTGGTCCACCTTGTAGTAAACCTTTAATTTGATGATTATAAGCGTTGTTATGGAAAATATAAGTTTTTTTAATACAAATTCAATAATAGAAATATATTTATCATATTTTATTACACTATTTAAAAATATTGGTTCTATGCTATTTTAAGAACTTAAACATGTCTTCTATGGAGTTAAATAAATCTTCAAAACCATAAGTATACACAGAAATAATTTTTTTACCTTGCATATACTTAATCGTTCCCTTACTATTCTTAACAATAAAAGAATTATCAATTTTGTCTAATGTAGATTGAATAATATTTTGTAGCTTTTTGCCCGGATGTGTAATATAAGTTTTAAAACCTTTCGTAATAGTTCTAATTTTAACAGGAATTTTATGAAATTTAGGAATTAGGAAAGTATGAGGGAATTTAATATCAAAATAGTAAATAATTTTTTAAAAAGCAGATATTCGATTAAAAATTTTCTTTTGTTGAATTAGTTTTTAAAAGCAAAATTATTATCAAAATATTTGTTTAGCATATTAGTATAAAGCCATTTGCAAATAATTGCATAATTACCCTGTACTTTATCAACATAAACAGTGATAAAGTTTTTTTTAGGTCTGCAATTTGATTCTTAATATTATTGTAAGTTATATCGTTATCAGTTTTATAGTTAATGTTCAATAATTCATTTAACACTTTGCATTTAAATTCATTAAAAGCTACAATAGGAAGAATGTGTTTAATAGGTAATTTTGTAATGAAATTACTAATATTTTTAGAAATTTGCTTTATGATAGCATTATTATTATTAGAGATCATTAATCTAAAACTAGTACTTTTACACATTATTCTCTAAGATTATTATATTTAACTATATTTAAATTACCAGTTACCACATGCTTGTGATGAACATTTACATATTAAAAATAATCTTTACAATTACAAACAATATTATTATTAATTTGCAAATCATTAATATCATTGTAATTGAAAATTGAGCTACCTATTTTTTTTTATTATATTTAAAAGCCTTCTTAATGCAAACGTTATTTATAGGCAGGCAATGACATACTTATTAAATATTTTTGAGAAATTAATGTTATTATAAGATTTATTCATGTATAATATGGTACAGTACTCAGTAGAACTATTTACTAAATCTATATCTTCAATATTGAATTTATGAATGAGAAAATTAACAATATCCTTAATAATATGTAAGGCATGACAGTCTTTAAAATAATACTTTTTGAGGATATATCTATATCTATCTATCTATCTATATATATATATATATATATATATATATATATATATATATATATATATATATATATACATGTAGCATATTGGCCGAGTATGGTATTTGTCGAGTGTTAATAGGTTTTCATTAAAAGATCTTCAGAGTGGACGTTCAACTTTTTTATTGTGACGCACACATCAAAAGTTAAGACAAAATTGCGGTACATTCTCACGTTGACGAGATAAACTTGCGACGATTATAAAGCCAAGCGAACAAGAGACAAGCAGCGACATCTTGGCGGACACAACACAAAGACAAAGATAGCGATTACACACGAGTTTCGCTTTTATACCGGCAGTGGCAAACGCATGGTTATTACTTAGTAGTAGTTCTGATTGGATAGAATTGGCGGGACAGGGATTTCGAACAGGCCGATTACGATTCAGATTACAGTATTGTTTTTAAACCAAAGAATTAAAGTTTGTTTAAATATTAGTATAAAGAGTTAACAAAAAGAATACATTCCCCTTCCCTCCGTAAGACGCTTTTGTGCGCCAGGGCCCTTGGCAGACATCCATATCTTACAGAGATATTAAATTTAAAATTGTGAATAAAATTATTATTAATTTAAAAACTTCATTAACTTGCCGGTAAAGACATACATAGTATAATCTACAACACAGAAATTAGATAACAGAAAAATATAAAAAACAAAAGTACACTGTTAAAATGTAAAATATGGGTACCAATGAATAACACTCAAAACATAAGATTCAAAATGTAGTAAAAATCAAAAAGTATTGTTCAAAAATGTTCACATTTTCTTGAGTAGCTGATGCATTAATGATCACACCAATAAACGTTATATCATAAAAATACTCAAGATAGAAACATTGAGCACTTGAAATGGAATGAAAATAAAAATGAGATTCAAAATAATTGTAGCCTAAAATATCAAAATATCATTAATAACAAACATCATGGAAACATCTAAGTCTGTTTCAAAAATAAAAATTGCAGACTTGTTTGCCTAAAAGTATACTTAATAATCTAAGTTAGATTCTTAAGGAAGGGGAATGTAATTCAGAATCTTCCCTGTTTCCATCCAAGAGCATACACTTCTCTAAAACTGAAACAGTATACCGAGATGAAAACAAGAAAAAAAATCCGAAATAGATTGGAAGATGGACCTATGTTTCGCACATTTATAAGATCTGAATCATTTCTTATTGTGTTAATTTCACAACAGTAAAAAAAAAAAAACATCTCAAGAGTGGAAAGGAGATCCACCTAAGAGGGGTAAAAGGACTATGACTTGGTTTTTGTGCAGGTGTGTGTGTTTTAAATTTAAATTTCAGTATTATTATTATTCATGACTTAATTTCAATTCTTCAGGAGAATAATAAGTTCTCAATTTTTTTTTTCACAATTTCAGTAGGTTTTTTAGCTAATGCGTTAGCTTGGTTATTTCATAATTCACATCTGACAGTTTTTGTATTATTTCGTAGGGACTTTCAAAAATTGGGGATAATTTTCTTCGATTTGGATAATTGAATTCTTCATAAATTACAATGTCACCCGGTTCAAAAGGAGAAGCAATGAAACGTGCAATCTATTTAATTTTGTTTTTCTCATGGTATTTTATGGTATTCGCTTTAGCTAACATTCTGGCTTCTTCAACTGGAGGGTAAACTTGATTTTGAGCTAATGGAGATGTATATGGTAGAGTGCCAAATAACAAATATGCAGGAGGGAATTTTGTGACTGGATTAGGTGTTAAATTATAATAATTTATTACTTGTTTTAAATGTTTGGTCCAAGGAATTTTGGTAGGAGAGGAATTTACACTTTACATCTTAATTTAGTTACAATAGACTGATTTACACGTTCCGATTTACCATTTGTATAGGGATGATGAGAAGTAGTTAATAACAGTTTAACGTTATAATTTCTTAAAAGAACGTTTGAATCGAGATGAGGTAAAAACATCATTTCTATCCGTTAACAGTTTAATAGGTATTTGAATTTTAAAAAGTTGTTTTAAATAATTTGCATAGGTTTCTGTTGTTTCACTTTTAGAAGCAAAAGCCCAAACATAGCGAGTTGCATGATCAATTATTAAGTGGATAAATTTTTTAGTAGAATTATAATAATTGAATCCACCAACAGTATCAACAGATATATACTCAAACGGACGATCTTTGTTGGGTACAGTCTGTAAAAGACTAAATCTGTTTTGCCTTTTTCTTTCTGTTTGACATACATTACAATGTTTAACAAATTTTTAAATATCTAAATTAATATGAGGCCAATAATATATAAGAGTAATTAAATTTATCATTTTTTGAGTACCAGGGTGTCCAAATTGTTCATGAACATTTTGCAAAATTTTTCTTAATGAAAAAGGTACAAAAGTTTTAAACAGATTTTTCTTTTTATTGACAAATACATCATCAAATTCGAAAAATCTCTATATACAATATTGAATTTATTGAAAAATCTTTCTATGTATAATATTAAATTTATTGAAAAATCTCTATATGTACAATATTAAATTTAATGAACAATTTCTCTATGTAAAATATGAAATTTAATGAAAAATCTCCCTATATACTATATTAAATTTATTGAAAAACCTCTCTATATACAATATTGAATTTATTGAAAAATCTTTCTGTGTACAATATTGAATTTATTGAATATCTCTCTATGCACAATATTAAATTTAATGAAAAATATCTCTCTATCCACAATACTAAATTAACTGAACAATCTCTCTTTCTATATATACAATATTAAATTTACTGAAAAATCTCTCTACATACAATAGTTGGTGTACGATTTTCTTGGACTAAAATAACAACGCTGGTGGCATCCCTCATGTGTGAACATGCCACGTATATTTGCCCATGGGAAAAGCAATCCTTAGTTAAATCTATGCAAGCTGTGTGCTAAACGTTTGCCCATGTGACTTGTTAATTGTCATTGCAAAGCTGACATTGATAGGGAATTGCATTCTTCTGAATTCAAAGGGGAAATTCGATGGTATTATGGGAATTCGTGGTATAAATACTATCTCACATTTTCCGCATCCGGATATTACATGACCTTCTATAACGTTTTTTCACAATGACTCTACTCGCAGCATAGATGCATATTGATGGAAATATACTGATAAAAAAAAAGAAAGAAAGAAAGAAAGACGTAAGACTTACAAAATACTAACCGGCAAATCCCAAACGATAAATTTACTCTCACATAAATTGGTTTCGGCTTGAAATGACACAAATCTCTTAAATAACAGCTAATATATGATTTTTATTTTTAATTAACCCGCGGTCACTCGCGCCTGTTTTTCTACCGTCGTTACTCGCGGGGTGTAGAGAACACCCCAAACTCTTAACATGTGTATTTAAATAAGAAATTTTTTTTAAGTCAATTATGATATATATTTATGAAGTATAAGATGTTTTTTGTATTATACAAACAAAATTGTTAAATTTATTGCATTCAAATGAGACTAGCATTAATTTAAACTAAACCTACAAAATTTTCATTTTAAAGTACACAATTTTATATTTTTTCATAAACCACAAGTAATACCAGTAATAAATATACTTTATAATTAATGATAAGGATAGTATAAAAAAAAGAAAAATAATATTTAAATCATTTTTCAAACATTCAGAGCAGACTGTATTCATATGCTTTAAGCACATATTTTTCTTACATTGAAGACAAAAACAAATAATTTTTACATATTTTACCCGTGGACAAGCAGTGCAACACCCCTTTTTTAGGGGGATTAATGCTCTTTTTAATATATTCTGTGTCAGTAAAGCTTCTTTTGAGTGTTTTGTTAATGTTTGGGAAATCCGATCTCATATCCCACTGTGGCTGCACAAGATCCATTCTAATCTCCTCTAATAATATTGAATGTCTCTTTATTTTCAGGAAGAACCGAATGATAGACAAATGAAGCATTAATTCCTGCGGTATTAAGTAGATGATAAAATATTCGCAATGGACAAAGGTTACATATTCGTGATACATAATATATACTGCACATTTCATTAGTGGAATCAACACCACCTCTCTGTATTATAAAAATTTACGATTTCAAGTTTCATCTCTCCAACTTTGGTTACGAAATCACGCAGTCATCGAATTCACTTAGATCATTTTTCCAATCTGTTGATACAGTATCTAATAGATCGCTATTTCTCCCTTTCCCATGGAGTTTTTGTCATAATTTCTAGAAAATGTTTTGAAATTTTTTTAAAAAAAATTGTATTTTACAATTATTTTATAGAATTATATTATTTTATACCACATTTATTGAAATTTTAAATAAAATATTCATGCATATTAATATATTTGAAAAAAAAAATGTAAGCGGAAAGAGTAAAACGTACTTTTCCGTAGATGCTTCGAGTACGAAAATATAACTCAATCACTCGCGGGGTGTTTTCAGCACCCCAAATAAACTTTTGAAGGTCGTTACATTCCAATTGTTCTAGCGAGATTGATTACATCAGGTCTGAAGGTTCAATGACCTAAAATGGGCAGCTACAGAAAAAATCGTGGCTGTGCGCATTATTTTTAGAATTGTAGGAGGCTTTTCTTGTTGCTGGGGTGTACAGAACACCCCGCGCGAGAGATCGCGGGTTAATCCTTATATTGCTCATAGCTTTTTTAGAATGAGCTTTTTTCTATTCTTATGGTTATATCAACTCTGGTTGCGATAGCAACGAAAGAAAATCGTTTGTTCTTACAGAATTAAAAGTTAGTCAGTAAGAATAAATTGTTCTTTTCGAAAAAAATTTGGTCATCACTTTTTTCCGTGAAGAAATGTTTTAAATGTCTTTGGTAAAAAATTAAATAATAAAAAACCCCTATTTGAACGGTTTTTTGTTCATTATTTTATTGGTTTTAATTTTGTTTTCGCGGGAGCCTATTTTTTAAAAAAATAAAAGTAGCCTAAGTTACTTTTTGTAACATCAGCTATCTGCCAGTGAAAGTTCCGTCAAATTCGATCTAGCTGTTTAAAAAATGAGCCGGAACAAACAGACAGATAGACAAAAATTTAAAAACTTGATTTTTTTATATAAGTACTGCGTATACTTTTAAATGCATTAAGTAAAAAGCTGTTAACTTCAAATTACAAACACTTCAATTCTATTTATTTGTATAGATTATAGATATTTGATTTTCTTTTTAGGTATAGCTAAAAAATGTAAGTGCACTTTTCACCCAAAACGTAATTAAAAATATATATATTTTAGAAATACCTACCCACGTACCTAACTAAATAAAATAACCAATAAAAATTTATCGATTTCAAGAGCAATACGTAACTGTTGTACTTCGTTCAGTTACGTATTACTTGGGAATCAATAAAACTAAAAAAATATGTTAATATATTAAATCTAAGTAATTCAAAAACAATTATTTGGTAAATGTTTTATTTAGAAATTTTATTTTTTAACCTATATAGAATATTTTTATAATTGACATCCAGTAGCAAAGGAATTTTAGCGAATATGCTGATTTAAACATAACAGCTCTAAACTACTTGTGTTTTACCTTAATATCAAACTATCCATTCTCCTTTCAAGTATTATTTTGAATGACGGTAGTTTTATTGCATTATGGGCTAAGTTTATGGTCACATAATAAATGCAATCACGTTCTTGATTGAATTCAAAATTGACTTTATTTTTGTTCTTCTTGTTATTCTACTTACAAAACTTTTGATAAAATTTCGAGGGTAGTTAATCCGTAAGATGTATAAGCATTAAGACCCTGAAACGCTTTTCTACGTTATAAGACTAATATAACACGTGTACTTTTTAAATCAACTTCATTTTTCTTTAACCAAGATGCATTGTATTGTTGATAAATTTGTATTTTTCAATTCCTACTATTAGCTCACACTCTCTATATATTTATTTATCTTGGTGGAATTTATAATCGTTAATGAAATACACTTTAAAGCGCTCAATTGAGCTGAAATTTTATATACATGATTATTTTGGATGACAATACAATAGTTGATTATAGTATAAAATTAATTGATTTACAACTAATTATTCGAAATTCACAAATACAGCCACAGTGGCATCATTTTTGGCGACTTAGCGACTGCTCTGGCGACTTGGGTCCAAAACTTTAAAGATTTTTTTTCTCACGTTTTAAAGCATTCGGTTGAACTGAAATTTTATAGACACGATTTGAGAGCTTTGGATGACAATACGATATTAATATTAATATTTATATTAATTGTAACTATTTAATAAAAATTACCTAAAATAAAACTTTTCTCTCTTGATCTTAGAAGGAATTGACTTAACTTTTTTCAATTCCTACTATTAACTCTGTCTCTATATATTTATTAATTTATATATTTATTTATTTATCTCGGTGGAATTTTCAATCGTTAATAAAATACAGTTTAAAGCGCTCCATTGAGCTGAAATTTTATATACAAGTTATTTTGGATGACAATACAATAATATAATAATTAATAAAAATTGATGAAGTTAGAACTAATTATTTAAAAATTACAAATACAACTACGTTGGCATCATTTTGGTGACTTAGCGACCCTTTTGGCGACTTGTGTCAGCGCAGTAAAGGTTTTTTTTCTCACGTGTTAAAGTATTCAGTTGAACCAGAAATTTATATATACACGATTGTTTTGGATGACAATACGATACTTTAATGATAATGAATAAATATTAATATTGCCAATGTTGTGATTCTGCCCTATGTATATACATATTTTATAATTAATTTGTAACTTCAGCCCCAATAAAAGTAGCTAAAATAAAGTTTTCCTTTGTTGTTGATCTAAGTAGGAATTGACTTAAATTTTTCTATTACTTTTTTTGTACTCTTTACTAAAAAGCTTTCCACTAGAAACAAAAAAAATATGACCACAACGAAGTGCCTGAACTGGTCGACTTGAAACTTGTGATTGCATTTATCATTTACCTGTGACACGTCATAGATTTATGAACAGATTGGCTTAAAACGCGTCATTGTATTTGGCATATGGGATTTGACTTCACATGAATTTAGCCTACTTTTTGAATTTTTAAAAACTAACATACATGATAGAATCACAAACGATTTTTCGCTTTGTTCAATGATATTCAACAAACGATATTTCGTAACAAATATTATTTGGGTATTTTACATACGTATGTCTTTTACTTTTCCTTCATTATTTTGACTCGTTATCTTCTATTTTTTGTCCAATCTGAATCGTAATTAGTCTCAAAATTTTCATTTTATGAAAGTATGTCGTTAAATATCTATAAATTGTAGAGATATGAATATTCGTCTTACAAACTATAATATAGAATGACGCAGTTTCACTCATTCATAAATACAAGATCCAAAAAGTTTGACAAATACGTGTTTGAGCAAATGAGCAAAATATATAAATATATGGATGACTACTATAATGAAAACATCAACTTTTCTTTTTTTCCATAGAATTGTGTAATTGTCAGATATATATCATATCCCAGTGTATAAGACAAAGAGGTTTTTTGGCTTTTCTTTAAAAGTAAAAGATCTGGTCGGCTTTTATATACGCGGAACCGCTAATATCGAAAAAAAACATAGTTTTAGAAAAAATGAATATTTTATCATTTCTCCCACTTTCCAAGAGCTAGCGTGATCTTTTTAACTATTTGGCTGCCTTGAATGGAAACGAAAGAAGAAGAAAAAGTCTCATAAGTCCTACAAAGTCAATGCCGAATTCCGAGTTTCCAAAAGCTAGTTTGCGTTATGTCTCTCTTTGAATATCTGAATCCTGAATACATAGGATCATCACGCAACTAGTTATTCCTCGGGCCATGAAAAATATGTCGACGATCCGTACCGTATACAAATTTCTCTTTCTTATCATTTTCGAGAAAAAATCTGGGGAAAATGTCTGATTAGCATGGACATTGCATGGGATAACGAATGAATGGAAACCATACAGTAATGAGGGAATGCACATTGTGATTTTAAGAACAAAAAGGTAATGTTCTGCGATTGTTTTAATAGCGTAAAACTGGATTATATCGTGTTTGTAGAACTGTCTCTTGATGTTTATTAGTATATTTCACTCTGAGCGGTCTGCTACACCAGAAAAAAGACACAACAACATAGCTTAAAAGTATTTTTCTGTTTAAATTTATGTTTCGGTTTTACGTATTAAACAGAAACGGGACATTTTTCGTAGCTTTTGTTTCGAGAAGCAATACAAGGAAATTTGCAGAAAGATCGAAGTTCTTACCATCCCAAGTATGAGAATAATTATTACTCCTTTTTTTTTTCCCCATTTCATTATTTAGCATTAAATATTTTTGTATGCAGTACTCAATAAATCTTTAATTCTTATGTGTACTTATATTTTTGAGTGAACTGGCTTCGAGTGCCAAGTAAAAAAAATATAAATCTTATTAAAACAGTAAAATCAACGTTTCTTAATCGGGATCTATAGGAAGCTTTGTTGGATTGATTCAAGAAAAAGGCGCGCGAGCAAAATTACTTTCAAATTCATGATAAAATATTTTCTGATTTCATTATAATAAAACTAGTCTCAGAAAGAAGCCCAGAAATTTGCTTTTCAAAAAGGTATTCATGTTCTGAAATCTTCGGTTAGTGAGAAAAATATTCATTCCCCGAAATTTTCGAAAAATACCAAAGTGTATGTTATTACGTTGGAAAGTCAAGGGCAAAGGACTTTTGCAATTTCTCTTTCTAAGAGGTGGGAACAGCTCTGGTATCCAGCACTGGACGAGAGGGTAGTCGGCAACGCTTTTATACAATGTGTCACTTGTCTCGCGGTCGACGGGTGTAGCAGATCGTTCAACAGGGCAGCTCTATTGTGGACCTGCACCAAGGAGGAAAGAAGGACAATGATTCCCTTTTCGTTTGCGGAAGCTGTGAAACTTGCAGAAATTATTCATTGCATGTAAGCGTATTATTAATGACAGCTTGTAACGAGGTCTATTCGCGTATTTCTGCAAATCCTCTTGGGAATGAAGGTTCTTTAAATATTATTCTATTGAAAAATTTCCATCGAAGAAGACGCGAATTTTCAAATCAACGCTTGCATTTAAAGATTAACTTTCAAACTGCAGGGAAACAAAGAGGTTAAGAAGCTAATAGGATAGCCACTAGTGATTAACGTGAAACTATGCGGAAGCGCTTCGTAGATTGATTTATATTTTGATTTGGTCAATTAGGTGTTTTAAATTGGATTAGTGTCGGTTTAATTAGATTACTTATAATAGAACTTACCTTCAAATATATTTAGCCCCTCAGGGGCTCTGTACCTTCTTTAAATTGGGTACGGGTGTCACAATCCGGGGTACCTAGTGATCTTTCCTTTCCCAAGGGGTTTTACTATCTTTTGGTAAACACGGGTGTCACGACACTCAGGGTACCCCAGAGATCCTTCTCTATTTTCGACCCTCCATCTTGTCATCGAATTTCTTCTTTTCCCGTCCAAACCACAGACCTATGAATGTTTGGCGCAGTATAACAAAACTGGCTCTTGCGCCATGAAACACTAAACTCAACTCAATTCAACTCATTCAAATATTTAGAAAGAATATTGCCAGAGTGAGATGTAAGTGATCCGATTTATAATTATATCTCAATTATCTCGTTTAGCACAGCTATTGCTCTCATATTTGCTATTAAACCATTTCTAACTTAACTTGGGTTGTTGAAATTTGTGACGTTGTTGAGAATTGTTAATAAATTGAGTTTGTCTTGACTATTGCTAATCTTACTGCTAACCCTCATGTTCTAATGGATGGAACCTCCCATCCATTACAAGCTGTTTACCTCGAAAGATCTATTAATGGAAAGAGAACTTCAAAGAGGGACGAACTTGATGGGACGATGAAAGATCGGGCGGTCCATCGACGTCAACCACTAATGGTCGTCATTGTTGAGGGTATAGTGATGGAAGGAATGGCTAGCAAACAGCGTACACATTTATTACACCTTCTGCGGAGCGAAGTCAGTGTGAAACCTTTCCTAATTTGAGCAGATCGACATTGGAGCCGCCATGTTGAATATTCTGCTACACTCAAACGACTACGAAGAAAGACGAGTGACACGCGGTACAGCAGTGCTGCCGACTACTCCTCTTTTATTGCTAGATTCTAGAACTGATGCCAAGATTTGGAAAATAAATTACAAAAATCCCTTTACTTTTTGATTTCCCACGCTTTTTCTCATTATTTTAAATCATGGAAGGGGTGGTTTTAATCCTGAAACACAATTGTTAAGAAAAAATTCTAGTTATATGTTCTTTAAAATATCTAAAAGAGATGATGTATATTTAGCTGTATATATATATCATTACAGTCAAATAATATCAAGACATTAGCTACAAGGATAACATTAATGAACACTACACTACCTACTTAGTAGTCTCTGGAATAAATTAACACAAAACATTTGAAATAGTATATATAATTTAGTTTAAATAAAAATATACTTCACTTAAGTAATTTCATTTAAAAATTGTCTTACTAAAGGAAAATAAAGAATAACGGATATAAAATGGAAATAAATCATTGTAAAACTCTTTCGGCATGAAACTGTTACTGTTGTATTTTTCTTAAACTTTACAATATAACTAGTAGCCTGTAAATAACATTTAATTGCCAAACTAATTAAGCGAAGTTAATGTGCCTCTGCTACTTTAAATTGAATTCCACAACTGTCGAGAATGTAAATTCTTGTCGACTTTGTTTCTGGTATTTTCGTAGAAGATGTGTAAATAACTTTCTTATAAATCGCTGTAGTTCGAAAACTGAATGGATTGTTTATTTGTTTATTGAACGTTTCAAACTTTCGATTTCTTTTTTTGACTCAATGGTCTATTAAACACATACAATATGTCACAAATTGTGAGCAGCGATCATAACCGAGTCATCTGAACTGGATTTGCACATTCTCCATATACACTGATTGATTGGTTTTTCAATTAAGACGCACTGCGAAATAACACTAAGGACCTAATAGTTTTGAGCCAGGGTCAAGTAACGAGGAAGAAATCTGAATTGGAGCAACACACACCAACAAAAGGGCTTTGAACTTCGACAAATGTAACCTTCTCGCAGCGCATCCCGCGATCTTCACGGGCCACGCAGATGTAGCAAAATTTTCGCAACCCGCGATTACCCCGGGAATGCATTTTTCAGACTATTTAGCTCTGCAACCTGTGCTACTCTTATTTATGTTCATATGTTGATGATCTAATTCTATATTTTAAAACTGAGATATCCAACCCAAATGACCTTGCGGACCACTTCGGAAAACATTACAATCTCGCGGGCGGCACATAATAATATGTACCTTTATATCAGATTTGGAGAAATTTAAAACAGATTGAATTATTATTATTGTTTTCATTATTTTTCATGTATACAGACATAGATAGTATAATAATGTTTATATAATATAATAATGCAATGATCAAATAATGTTTAAGATATTACAGTTTCCATTTTCTTCAAAATTACGGTGTTCCTATTGAATGGATCTTTCATAACTCATTCGTGAAATTTGATAGGGCTGTCATTCGCAAACGATTAAGTATACATTGTCCTTTACCTTTATCGTCCTGAATACCTTTTTTAAACTTCAAAAAAACATCTCTGACTGCCTCTTGCTTTTTGGGCACTCCGAACAGAAAAGGAGGAGGAGAAACGAGTCGCACACACGGAGAAACATGTATTGCCATCCACTTAAGTAAAGGAATATGCATAATGCAATTCAAAATTTATTAAAAAGTAATTTACTATGATAGAATCAAATGTAACTGTTTGATAAAATTTAAATCTACTTTAATCTAAAGGACATTTCTATTATCAAAAAAGGATTTATTTTAAAACAGAACAGGTAATGAGCAAATACATTGTATATATATATATATATATATATATATATATATATATATATATATATATATATATATATATATATATAAATATGTAACAATGAAGCAAATTTACCTAATGACATACATGTGTCAAATTATATGAAAATGTAATAGTTTCTAATATTTATGATAAAAAAGAGAAGAATTTAATTTCAATATTATAAAAGTTCACCATTGGGAGAGTAATGTACATGTTTTTCTATATTCAGGAAATATTGTTATTAATTATATACAACTTAATAAATTTCTTGTGTCAAAAATGGGCACATTATAAATAACTATGCACATTTTACTAAATATTGCTTAAATCAGAAATACCCAATTTATTTTATTAATAGTTATATAAATAAAGCTATTCAAAATAGTTAGGATTAAAATTATGAAGTTGAAATAGCTTATTATAAACAAATATTTTGTTATAGTTATCTCCATAGTCTAATATTAGATTAGAAATTACTTACTATTATTTTATTCATATTTACTCTGAATTGTTATTATAGTTATGCTATAATATGAAACTATTATTAATTTTTTATTTCCATTATTAATCTTTTTATTAAGTGCTACATTCAACCACTCTTTTGATTTAAATCTGTATTAGGGTATAGAATCTGGCAACAAATTGAATGTTTCCACTCAGATTTAGCGCGGGCTTTGCATTTTGTAAGTGCAATTTTAGGTAAGAGATTACCTCTATCCTTTGTAATGGATTTAGATATTTTCTATATTATTTCTATTAGTTTTGCTCAGTGTTATTTACAAATAAAAGGGAGGATGGCTGGCCAAAAAACATGTTCAATACTTTTATATAATTTAATTTTTATAGTAACTGTCCTAAATCAGTAATGTTCATAGCACTGCAGCATCCATTTATATTTATTATCTCGATTACTCTTTTAGCCCTTCATTTGTGTGATTTTCCTGCTGTCTATGTGTTTTGTCGAGTGTTATTGTTTGGATGTGATCTCTTGTTAGTAGAGAATTGACCTATATATATATATATATATATATATATATGTATATTGTACATATATATTGTATATATATATATACAGTTTGAGAAACGCTGCCATAGGATTTAAGATGCATGTTGATTTGACTCACGTGAAATGAGAGAAATATGACTCACGTACGTATGAATTTTTATTTATAAATTCGGTGACAAGTTTTCTAAGAGATCATGCTATCAGTAATTTTATGTTATTTTATTGGTGCGTATGACTTCAGTTAATGAAAAAAAAAACAATCATAAAATTATATGACAATCTAAATTCATGCGTAGGGTATTTAGTAAGTGAGTGAAATTTAAAACACTCTACGTGGAATTCAAAGCCATATATTTAAATTATTTTTACACAATACTTAACATAGTTATAAAGGCTATGTACTAAAATGTAAAATATCGGGTGTTTCTATGCTTAATAGTGTTTATTACATACAACTTACAAGTATAATTCATACATCGAATGAAAGAGGAACTGAAACGGTTTTATCAACAAGCTTACAAATGTTCAATGTGAGCCCCATTTGTCACACGGCCCACATCTAGTCGATAGACGAGTTCATCTCAACCTTTGTTCAGTGTGTCTGAGGTAGTTCTTGCAACAGCTGCTTCAATCTTGTCCTGTTTCTTAAGTCTGGAAGGTCAGCTGATAATGGAAGAACGTACACACATTCTTTAATGAACCCCACAGATAAAAATCCAGTAAGGTCAGATCAATTTGATCGTGGAGGCTATGCGACAAGTTTTATCGGGAGGCCCTTTACGGCCAATCCATTAATTTGGTACAGCTATGAGATACCAATGAGGCGGTTTACCATCTTGCCGCCAAATGAAGTCATCATCTGGTTCACTTTCTTCTAATTGTGGAAATAGCCATAGTTGTAGAGCATCAAGGTAGGCAGAAGCAGTTATAGTTGGTTCTCCGAAAAAAAAATGCCCATACACTTTCCGCCGAGATATAACACAAAAACCTTCAATTTAGGTGAGACTCGTTACGATTCTAACACTTCGTGGGGATTTTCTAAGCTTCGGATGCGCGCATTATGAGTGTTCACATGTCCACTGAGATGTCCTCTGGAAAGCTCGTTGCACAGTAATAGCAGATTCTCTCTTTGCAAACTGGGGAACACAAAGCACTTTCTATTTAATAGTCACCAATTTTTCTACTAGCGCTCTGATTGGTGAAGAAGGGGGGGGAAATCACGTGCATGGGCACACAGGCCTGAAAACAAAACTGTTTCAGTTGGTCTTTCATTCGATGTATGAGTTATACTAATAAGTTAAATGTAATAAATACTATAAAGCGTTAAAACTCCGATATTCATTTATAAACTCTCTGTATATTTACAATTAGCAAAAATTTATGGCTCTTTGCACATTTCCTTACAGAAAATTTTACAAAATGCACAGTGGTTGTGCGACATAGCCATCCTGTGATGACCATGTCGTGCCGGTTCCGCGTAAGCTAGAGGTGTGGGATTATCAAAATGATGAGACATAGTAGTTCTTAATACAACTTTTATTAAGAATAGCTTATATTATTATAAATTCTAATTTGACAATTTTAATTAAAGTGAGAGTTAACACCAAATTAAACCGTGTATTTAAGTCAGACCACACAACTAGATCCTTTATCTCAATTATAATTACTAATACGATTCATCTAATTACTTATATCAAATATTACCTTTTGCAGATCTCCTTCCTTTACCTAAAGAGAGGTAGCTATTAATTCACTTTGTATAAGAAGATTCCCACTTCTATATATTAGACTTCTATTCCTTCTAAAGCTATCGGACTGCTAATTCTTGATCTGCACGATTCCACACTAAGCTATCTTCAAACTTGCCGTACTATTGATCAGAATGATTCCACACTACTATCTCTAAGTTTGCCGCGCTATATATTATCATCAAAGCTTCTATCCTTTTATAGTATATCTCATTTACATATTATCTTTGTTTATCTTCTTGGTATTGGGTTGGAAAAGTTTTACTTGCATTAATCGTGGCCCATAAAAGAACAGGGTTATGTTAGCAGAGGGCGAGACGTCACAACCCCCTCAAGAAAGAAAAACGTGGAGACTAGGGTTCTCAATGCCCATAATAAGTGCGATGTCATCTCTATTTCTAAATTTCTTCGCTTTCTGAGTTTTATTTAAATTTAATCTTAAATCCTCATTTTAGCTTTTATAATTTCCAATATTTATCTTGACTTTTAATTTCATTACTCATCTTAAGGGTAAATTTTAATATTCAATTTAAATTTAAACTCGTGACAATAAATTTTACTCAATAACTAGGCCAACATTAATAATTACTGTTTAATTTATGCCCACTCTCACTTTTACATTCAATTACTTAAAATATTTATACACTTAAATTTTCTAAAAACAAATATTCTGGGTGCGCAGACCCAATCTTTTCATCTAACACTGCATATATGGGCTGGTACTTCCGCTCCCTTTCTTGTTGAAGCTATAAATTTCATACTTTTCAAGATTTTTCAGGGGTCAGTCTCCTAGAAGTAGAAAGCTTTTAGTCTCTATTTCCATAATATCAATCACTTTCACAATTATTATATATTATTTATATATCACAATAAATTTTCATCTCCATCCCATCTGGTTCCAAAAACTCCCAATAGACGCGCAGCATCGTTTATTATTATTGTTAGTGCCCTGACCGCCGCGTTTCCCTGAACCAGATGCCTCATAATACATAACAATACAACTACATATATATATACACATATTATACAATTACAAGCATTTTTCAATAAGCTATTATAACAAATAACCAAAAGATTTTCGCATCTCACGAAGTCATACATCAGAAGCAAACAAGTATTGTGATTACAAATGTTTCTTCAGAAAAAAAATTTTTAACAAGTCAAATTAAATAAACACTCATTGTAGTGTTTGACGTATAACTTTTAAAGCATCGCCGAGACTTCCTTCTTTGCAATAATTCTTCCGACCACTTGTTGGAAGATCATAAAAAATGAAACAATACAACCTGATTTTTATATGTTTTTCTCCACCATCGTCCAACGATGAGGTGCTATCACTCCTTCTTTCCTCGGTTGTACTGGAATTTCTTGTTGTAGGGCTTGTAATCTCCTTGTCGTCCTTTCCTTGACTTCCCAATTGTCTCCTTGGCTGGTCGAAGTTCTTCTGTTCTCCGTCATTGGCGCGAATTATATCTTTATTTATCTGGAACTTCTGTGCATTCTCTTCTGTTCTTTTTACTGCTTTTGGAAATAGTACTGGATGACATTGTCTTTATTAATATTATTGTTCACACTTTCTTTGCCACACTTTCTTTGTGGTCCACTTGTTTCTGACACACCTGATTTTAATACCCTATTATTCTTTAACCTTTTGTTTTTATTTTCATTCCCAAATGAATTAGGTAGTGATCTGACCAGTGATTTGTTTTTATGGGTCCTCTCTGTATTTTTATATTGATTTGATTGGTTACCAATCCCCTTTTTGCCTCTAACTTACACGTTTCACCACCAGATTTTTCTTTCCCATATTGACTCATTTAATCTTTGATATTACTTTTCCGAAGTACGGTTCCTGACTTGATCTTATACTATTTGGGATACCTGTTCCTAATTCGACCTCGTCACATTTCCACTATGACGATATATTCGTATTTGATCTACGTTAACTGTTAATCTTTTTCTGATTTCCATATTACAATATTATTATCATTCTTCTTAACTTCTAAGACTCTATAAGGTCCCTCAAATTTTTGTTTAAATTTAGCACATACTTTGTTAGCTGCTGAACTTACAGGGTGTGTTTCTAATAAAACCCAATCATTTACCTTTATTTTATGTCTTTTCTACGTCTATTATAATATTTTTCCCACCTTTCCTGTTTTAATTTTCGTACTTAGTCTAGCTTCCTTAAAGCTTTTCTGTATATCTTGAATTTTGAATTTTGAACTTTCCGATATCATAACTAGTTTTGAAATGGTGTAATCAATTTTCGACCTAAAATTCAGCCGGTGTTTTTCCGTTGTTTTTCATTTCACCGCCGTACGAATAGCGTAAGCAAACTCACGTAAATTGATCCCAAGTATCGTGTTGATCATTAACATAATTTGCAATCATTTTGCGCTATATCTCGATTAACTCTTTCAGTCCGATTTGCTTGTGGTCGATATGCAACAGTCTTCACATGCTTATATGCCCAAATCTTTCACTTAAGTGCTCAAAAATCTCGGATATAAATTGGGGACCATTATCACTTATTAATTTTATTGGAGCTCCCATAGCGCGATATAAAGTTATCAAAAAAATATCCGCTATTATACGAGATGAGGCCTTTTTAAGAGGTATAATTTCAGCCCATTTGCTGCTGAAATGATCGGTTATTACTAAAATATAGCGGTTACGTCTTATTCTCGATATAGGATACGGGCCTAACCGTCTAACGTCACTATCTCACATTCCGGATAATTTGATATAATTGGATTTAATCGACCAGCTGGTAACGCGTTTTTATAGTTATTAACTTGGCACATATGGCATGTAGGGAACATATTGATCAATGTATTTTCTCATGTGCAGGGAAATAACAAAACGTCCCGGGTACATGATACGTTTTAAATCTGCCTAGTGTCCAGCAATTGGCTTGTCATGAGAATTCTCTCATTATTTCATTCCTTAAAGATTTTGGAATGTATACACGCATTTTCACTAATGACGTTGCGTGTTTCGCATAAAATAACAATCCTTCAATTAAACGGAAATCATTAAGGACGAATTCTCACATATCGTTGCATTAACCGAGTTATCTTCCGGGTTTCTAAATATCTATATATATGACCTAATTCTGGGTCATTTTCTGTTCCTATATTATTGTTCGCAAGTAAGTACCAAATCATGATTATGGCACAATTAATTTTATCACCATTATATTTTCCCATGCTTTTCGGTAAAACTGTAGCCACCATGTTTAACTTCATTTCTGACCCATTAACGTGTAATTTCCTTTATTTACCTTATTATCTTCAACCAGTGATTTTGAATTTTCAACGATTTCTGATCAAAATCTAATACGATTCTTGACGCACTTATGGAAATCGATACCTAGAACTCATGGGTATTCTAAATCTTTCAACACATGAAATGACCAATTTCTTTCGAATTGTCTGATGCGAACATTCAATTCTACGATCCCATGTTTTGGCATTTCGCACCTTGTGCTGTTATTACCTGGGCTCGCGATTTTTTTAATTTGCTTATAGAAAAAATATTTTCTATATATACTTCTTCGATATAAATGATTTATCTGCTCCGGTGTCCCATGGCGCTTTCAAAAATGTGTTATTTAATAAGAAGCTGGAACGTGGGGAAGTTCTACGGGTGATATACATATCGGAGAAAGTCGAATTGTCTCTTTGTGTCCCTTGAGGGTTGATCATTAACCTTTACAATATTTAATCGTCCCCTTTGCGTCTATCGCCTCGATTGAAATTTTCACTCGAACCCTTATTTCTACCCGGTCCCCTCTATTAAAATTATCCATTTCGCTCATTTCGGAAATGAGTAGCCCCTGTTGCTGAATCTTTGATCATTATTATGAAACCTATTCCTCTCCGAACCCTCTATTATTTTGACGGCTATTCTCGTAAACTCATTTCTACTGTTTTTTGGTCTACGTCTTTACTTCAGAATTCCTCCAGTTTTCTACGTGGCTTCAAATTAGGCATCCTATGCGCATTTTGACCTCGTCTTTCTATATTATCGTTCTGATAACCCTTTGTAATTTTGCAAGAATATCTCTCTTCCAGATTTAGCCAAGACTTCTAAAAGTTGTATCGTGTTTTGTGGATTTCCTGACTTCCACATAGTCTTCGGATCTGTGGTTCAGGTCGAACTAAAATATAGTGATCCACTAATTCTGCTTGGGACATTCTAATTCTAAACTTCTCTCTATTTTTAGTAATCTATAAACAAAATCAGTAGGATCCTGGTTTCTTCCCTCTTTGGGACGCGTAAAATTACGACTATGATTTCTTTCTTATTTACGACCGCGGGAAAAGCCTTCGCTAATTCAGCTTGAGCTGCGCAAAATCCGTGTGTATTTTGCACTAACAACGAACCAAATATATCGAATACCAATCTTGAGCCCTTCCCTGAGATGACTTTTTAGTAAGCACATGACAGATTACTTGGGATTTCAAGTAACTGTATGTTATTATCAATACACTCGATAAACTCTGCAATGTTCTCCGACCCTGAAAAGTACATTTCAGGTAGAACAGTATTTCCACCTACATTACCTAACCCAGAATTATATAAGTTCGGGCGCCATTGCGACATAGCCATCCTGTGATGACCATGTCGTGCCGGTTCATAGCTAAGTGTGGGATTATCAAAATGATGAGACATAGTAGTTCTTAACTAGCTTTTATTAAGAATAACATATTACTTAAATTCTAATTTGACAATTTTAATTAAAGTGAGAGTTAACACCCAAATTAAACCGTGTATTTAAGTCCCAGACCACGCAACTAGATCCTTTTATCTCAATTATAATTACTAATACGATTCATCTAATTACTTATATCAAATATTACCTTTTGCAGACTCCTTTCCCTTTACCAAAAAGAGGTGGCTATTTTCCTTTTTAAAGGGAAGATTCCCATTCTATTTTTTGACTTCTATTCCTTCTAAAGCTATCGGACTGTTTTTGATCTCCCGATTCACACTAAGCTATTTTAAAAACTTCCCTCTATTATCGAATATTCCCCCTACTATCTCTAAGTTTGCCGCGCATATATTATCATCAAAGTTCTATCCTTTTATATTATCTCTTTTTACATATTATCTTTGTTTATCTTTTTGGTAGGGTTGGGAAAAGTTTTGCCATTAATCGGGCCGTAAAAGAACATAGGAGTTATGTTGCAAAAAAGAGGGAGGCTCACGTTGTAACAATAAATTGTTAAAAAAACTATTGATGTTGCGGCTAAATCCTTAAGTTCATTGCCTTAATCATACTTTAATTAACATGTATACAAAATATTAAAAAAACATCATTCTTAAATTTTTGAGATATCAAGTTTAAAGTATCCGACTACGTTCGGAAATATGATTTTTCAAAAGCTTACAAACGAATATTTTTTTAATACTTAGAGTGTCACTTAGATTAGGATACACGTATAAAATTGTTTCGAGAATATTATTACAATAAAAAATTATTTAAATGCGATATTTTGGCAAAAAATTAACATTTAATTATTTATTTTCAAAACATTCTCCTTTTATGAAAAATGCTTCTATAATAATTATATTTTGCCTTTTGAAAGCTACAATTTTTCCAGAGAACCTGAATAGGATTATTGAAAAATTCACATTTTTTTTTCAGAGTTACTACCAATTGAATTAATAATCGGTGTTGATTTCCTAAAATAATTTCATTTTTATGTGTTAAAATATGGATAAAAACCTACTTCTAAGTTATACATTGCAAAAATCCTAATCCCGGCCCTGTACAGAGATCTGAGCTATATATGGGCAAAATATTATTACAGAAGCATTTTTTTCATAAAAGGAGAGTGTTTTGAAAATAGGTAATTCTGTGTTTATTTTTGCCAAAGTATCGCACTTAAATAATTTTTTATTGTGATAATATTCTTAAAACAATTTAATACGTGTATTCTCATCTAAGTGACAGTAAATATTAAAAAAAAATATTCGTTTGTACACATTTGAAAAATCACGTTTTCGAACGTAGTCGGATACCTTAAGGCTGTCTTCGGTAAAAGTTCGAAAACTCTAACTAAACGTGAAGCACATTTTCAGACCGAAAAATGACCCAATTTTTCCATGGAAATTCGCAATATTATAACTCGTACCTCTGTTAACAATATATTGTTTTTAAAAATTTCTAAATATTCCGTGAATACTTTCTTTTTTGTTTTAATACGTGAAAGCAAAGCCCATTTAACATTACGGTATAGGATAAAAAAATCGAAACATTTTATAAGAGAAAAAATGAATCAACTCTGTTAAAAATGGGAAGTATGATAAAAAAATGCTGCTCTCTAAAGGATAGTGAAGCCGGAACATCATTTTAATTTCATTTCTTTTATATCTGAAAAAATGTTCCAAATTCGTGTTCTATTCTTTAACATTAACCGAAATTAGCCTTAAGTAACATAACTTTGAAAAAAAAATATACGATCTTTATAAAATTCATTTAAAGTTTTGATTTTTATTTTATTAAAATAATGCTTAATATCAGATATTTAAAATTCACCACTTTTATAACATAGTTCTTTTCCTCGTTCTTTATCTTATTAAATTGTTTCTTCCTGGATGCTCAATTTTTTTTTCGTACACAAAATGGCAAAGATAAAAAAAAAATTGAATTTCAGTCGGAAATTGACTCAGAAACATTGTCAGAAACCTCATGAAGGAAAAGGAATTATCCCAAATGTCATGATTTATGACGGTTTTTTAAATGGCTATGTGGTATTTGTTATAGTAAATAAACAGTTATATTTTCTCTTGAGTGTTGTGTCTTTGGATTCGCAGTCTTTCTTCATGAATAATTAGATCTTGTGGACAAATTCTTTTACCGTTACAATGTCGAGGCGTCGAAAATGTTTAAGTGAACTTTAAATAGCAAAAATGATGCAAAATATTTCAGATTTTGATTCTGAAACAAACTCTGAGTGCACGGGTAGTAACAAATACTATATTCTGATTGTTCTATTCATTACGAATCTAATGATGAAGATGACATATCTGACATCTGTAAGTCAAAGTAAATTGAAAGAAAATACCTCTATTGTGCTCAACCACAATAGAAAATTTAATTTTCACATTTGTTCACATTCCCGCAAAATTCCTCAATAATCTATATATTTAAAAATGAATGTGTGTCTGTCTGTACTCGATAGATTCAAAAACCATACATCCAATCGCCGTGAAAATTTGGGAAATTATTAGGTATACCCCGGAAAGGTTTTGAATTGTTTTTTGAGAATAATGACGTCTAAGTGGCGTTGCGGGGGCCAAAGGGGCGTTCTACATAATTATTTCAATTTTTGAACTATTAGACGTACAGAATTGAAATTTGGTAAGTGGATTCCCTTTTCATAGAGTAGAGATCCACTACAAAATGAGTTTTGTGAAAATCGAATCCCAAGTGGCGTTGCGGGGACTTACGGGGCATTATAGATAATCATTTCCGTTTTTAAATTATTTGACGAGCAGTCTTGAAATTTTATAAGTGCATTCCTTTTTTGAGGTAGAGTTCCGCTACGAGATGGGTTTTGTGAAAATCAACACCCAAGTGTCGTTGCGGAGAATTAAGATGCGTTATAGGTAATTATCTCTTTTTTTAAACTATTAGACGTAAAATCTTGAAAATGAGTAAGAATATTCCATTCATTGAGTAGAGATCCGCTATAAGATGGGTTTTGAAAATCGCTTCCTAAGTGGCGTTGAGGAGGCTTAAGAGGCGTTATAGATATTTATTTCCATTTTTAAACTATCAGATGTACAGACTTGAAATTTTATAAACAGATTCCTTTCATGGAGTAGAGATTAGCTACAAAATAAGTTTGGGGGAAATTGACCCCCAATGCACTGAGGGGGATTAAGAGGCGTAATAGATAAATATTTCCGTTTTTCAACTATTAGACACACCTGCTTGAAAATTAGAAGATATGTTCATCGAATAGAGTTCTTCTAACAAAGAGTTTTCCGAAAAGCGATCCCAAAGGAGTGGAGTTGCGAGGGGTTAAGGAGAGTTATAGAAAAATTCCTGTTTTTGAATTTAACCCATTTACTTCAAATTTGTTGAACACGTTTCTTTAGTTGAATAACTGAACTAAGAATGGATTTTACGGAAATAAACTCCAGGGGGAAGTCGGGGAGTTATTGGGGCGTATTAATAGACAAAATTACCATTTTTGAACTACTAGGACTATAATAATAAAATTTGGTTTGAATGTGTCTTTTGCTGAATTGAAATCCGCTAAGAATGCTCACAACGTGGTTACAAAATTTCAAGACTATTTTGATGACTATTGACTGTATTCTTTGATGAAGACTATTTTGACGACTATTTTTGGCAAGTTTGCAACCCTATGGATTCTTTTGAAAGTTAGCGGAGAAATATACTAATATCAAGACCTATGGCGCAAATGAATCTTTCTCGAAGGATGCGCAAGTCCTATAAATAGGGAGACGCTCGCCGAAACTCAGTCTGTCTTGCCTTGACTGTTGAAGAGTCGAAAAGTGTTTAGTTCGGCTGTTGAGTAAGATGAATGTGTGCTTGTGAATAATCTGGCATACTTGTATTTTAGGTATTGATAGTTCTGTCTGAACACCATAGAAGATGTGAAGGTTTTCTGAGATTTATTCTGTGAATATTGCTGTTGAATCCTGTATTTCAATAATTGTTTTTCGACAATAAATTCTCATTCTCTCTGTCTTGTTCTTTGCGACTGATTTGCATAATATCCTCGAGCTTCGATCTACTTAACAATATGAAACATATACCGTTTGAGACTCTAGAGAGCATTGTTGACCAATATTTATGTATTTAAATATTTTCATGGATTTAGGCTTAACTGCAAAAAACTATCCTGTCCATAAGTGACACTAGCGAAAGATACCTCCGGCTCAAGAGGAAAAAAGTGTTTACGTCTTTCCGCAATTTTCATTTTCCGTAATTCTAAGAACTCTATTACACGCCTCCAGAACAAAATATTATTTTAATTTGTTATACATTTCTTTTTAGATCATCTTATTATTTTTTGAAGGCAATTGTCTTATTTGGTTTATTTTTTTAACGTCTTTGATTGGGTATTAAATATATGTTTTCTTTGTTTTTTCAAAATATACTAATTAAAAACTATTGAAATTTAACGCTAAATAAAGGTGACAAAACGAAACTAAAAAACGCTAAATGTTAAAAGAACGTCACTTTACTTCTCCTCTATATTTTAATTCTTAGAAAGACTGAAACTTAGTATATAGCTATATTGCCCAAAAGCAATCAAAATGACTGCATTGTGAAAGAATGATTAATGTGTAAAGAAATTTGTTTAAAATTAACTTTTAATATTTTTTTAAATTACTTACAGTCTTATAACAAGTTATTAGTAAATATTAACAATAAAAAAAATTTACTCCACTTGGAAAAAAAATATATTCTAAAAAATTCTAAGAGATTGCGCATTATATATGTAATTGTTTTTCTGATTGAAAAACAGTCAAAATGATTTCCTAGGGCAATCTAATGTTAGCAAACTAATAAGCGACATACGGGACATTTTCACAATTGTATACTTCAATTTCATTTTGACAACGATTTCGCCAACTTGGCTTAATCGCCGCCATTTTAAACTTCTCAGTAACATAGCATATAGTCCAGTAATGAAAATTTCGCTTAGGGCTGAACTATAAAAATCTTCAATATGTCTATCAATCTTTTATATAAAAATCCTTCTCATTGTGTAATGTCCATTTAATACATTTCTGAACATCATTCCTGAAAATTAAAGGCCACAATTTATTGTATCCAATGCAGCCAGTATTGTTTTCTGTAGAAAAGAACCTAAATAAGAAAAAAAAGAAACTCTGCTATTGTATTGTCACTTCAGAAAGAATAAAAAAAATCTCATTTCATTGTGAAAAAATTGGTGTACAAAAGTGTTTTTTCTATACACAAAAACAATTTTCCTTTGTAATGGCTACATAGATTAGAAACCTCGTTTCATAAAAGAAATTCTATTCATAGAAACTCTATGTAAGGAGTATCGATTGCAATATCGTTACTGTGTTCACATTTATTATTGTGTCATACTTTGTATTGTGTTGTTCATTACAAATAGCTGTTTATATAGATAGCAAATGGCATGTATAATGACCCACATTCCTTATACATTTATAATTAAGGTGCACTAATTAAATCTTATCAAGTTTCTGTAAGATTTTTTATTACTGCTTAAACT
Source organism: Trichonephila inaurata madagascariensis (assembly GCA_019973955.1). NCBI lineage: Eukaryota > Metazoa > Arthropoda > Arachnida > Araneae > Nephilidae > Trichonephila > Trichonephila inaurata. The sequence goes on from BMAV01009956.1 coordinate 52,736, forward strand.
CTCTTTGCAACTATCTTTTATCTGTCATTTTGAATTTGTGAATGCAATTCTAATATCCTAACGGAAATTTTAATTTCTTCCTTAAAACCTAAAATACTTCATCGATTTCAGTTCAAACAACTGCAAAGAGTTAAGAACAATAATTATTTCTTGTGAGTTGTATTTTTCCAACAATATTTGAAAATGCTTGTAAATATTTCTTAAAATTCTGAAAATACACAAATTTTTTTTTCCTTCAGTTCTGCATATTAACAACTAAGCCTTATGCTGACACGGCAAGTCCCTAAATGGGAAAGCCATTTCATGGTCGTACCATCTAGTGGCGGCTCTCGCTAAAAAATTTTGGCGCTTGAATTTACTTAATTCAAGCTCTCGTCGGATACTAAGTATTGTTGTGATTTAATTTTGCCTAGAGTGCCAAAGCCAAATTGATACCGACTATAATTGAGGTATAACAAAAGTTGTATTTGTTTATATAGATTCCTAAATAAACAGATAGAGGTATAGATGCAGATACACATTTTTATTTTAGTTTTACAAGATTTTTAGTCTTCATCTGTTACTTACAAACAAGTAATTCAGTTTTCTTTTTATTTACAAAACATTTATAAATAGTCTATACTATAGTCTTATCCTAATTTTGTTACCTTAAGATATCCGACTACCCTAAAAGCATGATTTTTTTCAAAAATTGACTAATTTTTTTTATGATTTTATTTTATATACCATCTTATTAGCTTAATAAAAATACCAAGTTTTTCATTTTCCATTCACTAGAACAAAAACTACAAGTGTTTTAATAAAAGAACTTTACACAAGATGTCAAACTTTAAAATGCGTTTTACTCGAAATGTGTTTTTTCTCGAAAACTCAAACGGGGACAGATATTGCTCAAAAAGTTGGTGAAATAATTTGCTGAAATTTTTTGTGTATGTTCTATATAACAGTAGAAGTTTTTTTAATCTTCAGATTTATCAATCACTGTTTTATTGCAAAATTTACAGTTCTTTATGATAATATAATCACTGTTTTTTAAGCAATTTCATATAACAACTAAAATAAAGTGCTCTAGTTTTTGTAAAAATTTAAATATATCTTATCCTGAAGGTCATTTCAAACATAAATAACAAAGTAACAATAAAATTGAAAAATTGAAAATTTGTTCAAAACGTTTTTATGCAGAGAAGGCCCCATTTATGTAATTTTTTGTAAGTTTTCTCCAGTTTTTTCCCCTTTAATAATAATAAATTTTTTTTTCTGTTTTCAATTTTAGGATTTTTTCCTTAAAATATACTAAATAAATCTAAAAATCACAAAAAAAATCCCCATACCTCCATTTTTTCAAAAAAAAGTTGTTGCAAGTAGTCGGATACCTTTTAAATAGTCCACAATTTAGAAAGTTAGATGTTCATATGAAAAGGTATAAAAATTAAATAGTTCTTTTTATTTTGTTAATTGTTTTACAATCTCTCAACTAAAAAAAAAAAATACTAAACTAAGAAAAAGCAAAAGCAAATGCAATTTGTAATGAAATTGATTCATCAACTAGTTTAAAACCTTCCGTGACTTCAATCTCAAAATCTATGCCTTTATAAATTTCAATAGATTTTTCTCATTTTATTTTTGTCGTTACAAATAATTTCTGTTACATAAGGCATTTTATTTCTTTTTTATAAATAATATAGAGTCTTTCTCTTTACAATTTTCTTTTCTAAATGATTTCAGATAAATATAATATAAAAATTAGTATAGGAGGTATAAGATTTTTTTTTCCTTTTAGTATCCGTTATGATTTTAGAAGAGTTGTTTTCTTTTAGCTTAGCTGTCAAAATTTATTAAAATTCAACACAGCTAGCTTTTCCTTTCCCTACAAATTTTCACTTTTAAGTAATCTAAGAAAAATAAATATCACACTTAAAATAACTAAAAATTGAACATAATATAATACAAAAAAAATAATAATTAGTTCAAAACTTCAAAATTTTCAATTTTTAAAATGCTTTTAAATAGTATTTGAAAAATGATTGTTTTTCAGAATAAATTTAATCATGTAATCACAAAAACACTAATTACTATTAATGTTACTATCTTCAATGAACTTTGTGGAAAAAAGTATAGAATAATTTTAGATATAACATTTATATAATTATAAAATGATGCATATACATGCTTCTAATCATGAATCGATACGCATGCAATAAAAGTCATCAAATTTGGCATTCAGATTTAAGTATTATAAAGTTGATGAGAGAAGAAGGTATTAGGGAACACTATTATATATTTTAAGTATAACTTCACTGGTTTTTTATTTTAAAAAATCTCAAAAAAATCATCATGAATACATACTATAACTATAATTGGCCATCAAACGGCGGAATTTTTCCAGCGGGAATTATTTTTACAAATTTTTAAACTTTTTCAGATTGGCATCCTATCCATTACGGGGGTTTCCCATCTCATTGGGTCTGCTGGGGAAAGAAGTAGCGGATAACCTTGTGAAGTTTTTCTGGAAATTTCCCCGGGATTGGAAAACCCTGGTTTTTCCCTTAACCAGATCTACCCGGGGGCAAAAATTTTAATATGTAGAAGTTTGGTTGTTTTCCTGCCCCCCATGGGTTTTAAAAGAACCCTGGATCCCCCATATCTTTTTAAAGGGTTCCAAAATCTTATCCGACGGCATTCCCCCGGATTTTCGACGGGTTTACCAAGGTTTGCATAAAATTTTGAAGATGGAAAAAAATTTTAATTTTCCAAAAGGGGGAACATCAGCCCCACGGGGCACATTCTGCAATGTCTGGATTTTTTCCGGTGGGGGAGGGCTGTTGTTTTCCCCCTTTATGTTCTTAGGTTTTTGGGGGTTTTAAGTTTCATGGTTTGGTCTGGTTTCATTTGGACCAAATGGGGTTTAGCCCCACCACTATTTGAAAAGGAATTGTAAGCTTCAAAAAACAGAATATGTCCCTATATTTTGTTTTAAAAAGGGGGCTAGGGAATAGGGGGTTTTTAAGTTTTTAAAAAAATAATTTTTTTTATAAAACGAAAATTATTTTTAAAAACTTATTTTCCAAGATAAAAATAAAATTTTTTTTGTTCGGGGCCAAAATGAAAAAAAAGAAACATCAAAACCCCGAAAATTTGAGTCAAAAATTTTCCCTTTTGTTGATTTTGGGAAATTTTTATGGGAAGATACATTCAACGTCTTTGTTCTCTGGTTTTTTAGTTGATGGCATGGGGTATTACAGATGATACATCAGAATGGAACGTTTTTTTCCTGCTAACATTTCCCAGTCTTTTCTAGGGGTTTTTGCGGGGCTTTTGGTTTACTTCATTAATAAATTCTTGGGATATCTTTTTGCCAAAAATGGAAATTTTCCCCCCAAAAAACCAAGAAGAGGGGCGGGTTATAGATTAGGAATTTTTACATATTGGAACGTTAGTATTCGCGGGGACCCTCTAGGTGAAGTTCTAGAAAAGAGTTAAGGTTTCCCAAAAAAGAGTTCAAATAGTCGGTGTATTGGTGCCGGTAAAAGTTGATTTCTTTTGGGTTTCCGAACCGGAAGATTCCCCTTAGCCGGAAAGTTCGATCGAAAAGTATATTGACGAAAGGGACTGTAGCTGTTCGCCGGGGAAATAGCGGGGGAAAAGACGGTTTGGATTAAGCTTTGGGCTGGGCAGATTCTAGAAAACTAGGAAAAATCTAAAAAATATAGATTTTTTTATTGCGCTATTTTTTAGAATTCCCTTTTTTGGTTATATATCCGATCAAAAAACCCCCCCTAGACTGGGGGTTTTTTTTGCTAAATATAAATTGAGAGGGGTTTAAAAAATGATTTTAATTAGGGAAGGGGGCTTAGTGGCCAACCCATTTTCCCTCAGACATAGGTCGGGTTTTTAAAAGGGGAATCCCCCCACCCAGGGGGTATCACGGGTTTATTCAAAAATGGGTTCAATTTTTTTAACAGGGGCTTTTTTGGAATGTCGGTTTTTTTAAAGATGTTTTGGAATTTTTTTGGCCCTTTTTTTTGTTTTTTAACCCATTTTTATCCCCCAAAGCCAAAAAAAAGGGGAAGTATATTTTTAAAGAAAAAATTTTGAGCTCTTTTACGTAAAGGAATACTTGGAGCTTAATAATACCCAAAACCCCCATCGGGAAAAAATTTTGAACCTTGAAGCGGGAAAGGGGATAAACATTGTTTGGCTAAAATAATACACTTTTAAAAAACTACAATTCTTTTAGTGTACATTTTTCCCTTTACACCCAAGGGTCCGAATATCATTTTTCCCTGGTAAGTTAAAATAGTTAAAATTTCCTTGAAAAATTTTTAAAAAATCACAAAAACACTTTGTTCTGTAAAAAATTTCAAAATTTGGGGCCCAACTCTCTGCATCAGGGTATTCCAGGGTTTTTCCCCTTTCCCGTTGGGGAGCTACAAACAGAACAAAAACCCTTTGGGCATTTTCTAAGCTATGTGCCTTATATATTCCTCTCTCCTCTATTTTTTTTTAAAGAAAAAAAAAAAAATCGTTTTTGTGATTTAATTTAAAATATGTCTTTCTACTTTAAACACGTATGCGGATTTAGATTCAGAATATTAATTATATCAATATTTTAAATTTCAAAAAATTACAACTGAAAACATTAAGTTTAGAAATTTCAAGCAAAAATAATATAGAAGTTATAATGACAAATATCAAGCATATACAAAAACCAACAAATCAGTATTAACCTTTTTAATTATTACAAGCTATTGGGGTGAATATAATTTATTTATGAATATAATTACAAAAACAATTTTTTAATTACTTATGAGTTGTTGTTTTTTCTAAATTCATTACAGAAAATAATAATTATTATTCTCAAATCCATGGAGCACTAATGAAAGAAATTTTTGTTCATTAGAACTTTAATACCCATTAATTGTTCAGTAATTGCTTTTATACGAAATAGATACACAAATCCAACAATCCATCAATCTCTCATCTGTTATAGATATCCTTAAAATAACTATCCATCAAACCTTAAAAAAAAGGCTCAGGGAAATTTGTGGTTTTTGGAAAGACAAGAAAAAATCTTTTTTTTCCCCTTCCCCTTCCATTTTTTCCCCTTTACTTTTGTAATTTTTATTTCACGGTTAACTCTATAGAAAATTTTAGCAGCTTTTTTTCCCTTTTTTTTTTCCCCCTTTTTCCCTTCTAAAAAGGCGAAAAATTTAAAATTTTTTCCCCAAAAAATTGGCTATTTTTCTTTCCAAAACAGGGGAACCCTTTTAAGCTTCTTAACTTTCCTTTGCGGGAAAAAGTTCGAAAAATTTTTCCCGGCCCCAATTTTTTTATTTTTTAAAGGGGGAAGGAAAATTTTTTTGAGAACCCTTTAAAATTTGGCCCCTGGCGCGTTTTCGGTTTAAACTTAAAGGGGGGGAAATTTTGGGTTTTCTTTGGAAATTCCCTTAGGGGGAAATTTTTCAACCCAAAAATTCCCCCTTTAAAAAAAAGAGTTCTTAAAAAGGAATTTTTTTAAATTTGGGCCTTAAAAAAAAGTTCTTTTAGTTTTTTTCCCTCCCCAAAAGGGTTTGGAAAATTAATTTTAGAAAAATTCAAAAAATAAAAAGGGAAGAGGGTTGTGGGGGTATTTTTTCCAAAAAATGTTTAAAGAAAAGGGGAGTTTTTTAAAAAATTTTTTTTAAAATTTCCTTTTAAAAAAACAATCATTTCCCAATTAATTTTTTTTTAAAGATGAGAAATTTTTCAAATTTTTTTCCAAAAAACGGGAATTTTTTTTGGGAAATGTGAAAAATTATTTAAATTTTTTTGCCCGAATTTATGTGGCTTTTTTAAACTTTAAATATTAAAAATTTTTTTTGAAATTCTTAAAAAAAATACATTAAATTTTAAATTTTTTTTAAAAAAGTACGTAAGTAAATTTTTTAAATTTTTTAAAAAACGGAATTTTTTGAAAGCAAAAGGGTTTTTTTTTTTAAAAAAAAATTAAAAAAATTTTAAATTCCCCTTTTTTTATTTTTTAAAATTTTTAAAATTTTTATTTAAAATATTAGAAGTACAGGGTGATTATAATTATGGTTCCACTTTAAAAAGACTGTAAAAATTGACCCACTACTCAGAATAATTTTAAATTTGAACTGAATGTACTTGAAGACACGAGAGAAACGTTAATACGCAAAAAAAAATTCATTGGGGTTTTAATGTTTGCTTTTTATGCGGCTTTTAGCTCTTAAACTGATTAAAAAAGACCTGATTTTTCAAAACGGATCTTTCTTCATTTACTTTAGTTCGACGCTGCCGGGGTAGGTGAGCTTTTCATTGACAGTGTAATGAAACTGTTGAAATACTTGGGAGTCATTTTTTCCGTCAAAAAACCGAAACCATCATGTACAATGAACCGTACAGTTTTTTTAAAGTGCAACTCATGCCAAAGCCGCCCTTGTTCTATTCAAAATGTCACTTACAGCATTATCTATTCATAAACTTTGGAACTTTTTTATGCCTTGCCGCGCGTTCATCCCCTTCTTCAAGTATATACAGTTCAATTTAAAGTCATTCTGATCAATAGTTTTTTTATAGCATTTTGAATGTGAAACTTCTTGTGAAATCATCTTGTACAAAAAAAACCGGAATTTAGGGAAGTACAACAGGAAGTTATCAGATACCTAGAAATATACCAGACAAAAACTCAGTTGTTTCTTTTTATAGAAGCGTATTTACAGTTATTACCTTTAAGGTATCCGACTACGTTCGGAACTGTGATTTTAAAAAAGTGCATAAATGGATACTTTTCATTACATTTAGTGTCACTTAGATTAGAATATATGTATAAAATTGTTTTAAGGACATTATGATAAAAACAATTATGTAAATACAATATTTTGGCAAAAAATGAACTTAGGATAACCTTTTTTCAAAACGTTCTCCTTTAATAAAAAATGCTTCTATAATATAATATTGTGTGTGTGTGTGTGTGTGTGTGTGTGTTGTGTGTGTGTGTGTGTGTGTGTGTGTGTGTGTGTGTGTGTGTGTGTGTGTGTGTGTGTGTGTGTGTGTGTGTGTGTGTGTGTGTGTGTGTGTGTGTGTGTGTGTGTGTGTGTGTGTGTGTGTGTGTGTGTGTGTGTGTGTGTGTGGGGGGGTTTAGATAAAAATAAAAATTCCAGTGAGTCTGAACTAAATTTTGGAAAAATTACATTATTTTCATACCTCCCAACATTGAAAAAATTTATCGGCTTTTTTTTTTTTTTAAATTCTACACTCTGTTGTAATAAAATATGGATAAATCCACTTCTAAGTTATATGTTTAAAAAATTCTAGTTGAGCCTCTGTAGAGAGGTCTGAGCTATATACAGGCAAAATATTATTATAATAGAAGCATTTTTCCTAAAAGGAGAATGTTTTGAACATGGGTCATTCTATGTTCATTTTTTGTCAAAATATTGTACTTAAGTAATTCTTTATTGTAATGCTATTCTTAAAACAATTTTATGTATGTTTTCTAATCTAAGTGACACTAAATATCATAAATAATATCCATTTACACGCTTTTGCAAAATCACGGTTCCGAACGTAGTCGGATACCTTAAAGAGTTACAAAAGTAAGCTTCTACTTGAGGGAACGGGAGGCAACAATGTATTAAACAAGCAAAATTAGATACAATGAGTTTCTTAAATCTAATGATGGAAAATTTTCAAAATATAAATCAAATAGAAATTTTTTAGGAAAAGTTTGAAAAATACTAATAAAATTTTATCACAGAAGAAAAAAATCACTATTTACCTTAAGGGCATATGGCATTTTGCAAAGTCTGTTTTACAACTTTAACAGCAGGTCTATATTTTCATTATCTTAAAAATTAACTTTTTTTCAAAAAAATTTTATCATATTTTCAGAATACTTGTAATGAAATATTCACCAATTGCAAGGAAATTAAGTGCTTACTAATAAAACTTTGTTTTGTGATTTTAAAATTGACAGTATCAGAAATTGTAGCTTTTATCAAATCTCCGCTTATTTTTCACATACTATTTTTAACGATATTATTAAGAGTAGTATTTGTTATTGTAGCATGTAATATATTTTATATATAATTGAATATAGAAAAGAAAATAATTTTTATAGATTATATATTCATACTAAAATTTACGATGGGCCATTTCGCTTAACGAAGAACTTAACTATCTAAATGAATTATTGTTTTTCTAGTTGAATAATTTTAAACATCTTCACAGTAATTTAATAACTTATCTTCTATATACTTTAATGTATTGTTTGTTTTTATTTAAATATTTCAGCAAATTTTTCGCTTCAATTTTATCAATGACAGTTCTTTGCGAAATCCAAAAAGCTTGACTCCAGAAATACTAAGAAGAAAGATAAATTAAGAAACAGTTTAAAAGTTTTGAAAGAAAGAGAAATATCAATCGCTTAATAGTAAGAAATTTCAGAAAAATTTGACCCTATTATCAGCTATTTCTTATAACGTAGTATATTAATCAATAAGTAAGCATACTTTTTAGTTCAATTTAACAAACCTTTAAGCTAACTTTTGCTATCATAACTATTTATTTATGAAAAATTAATTACCGGTGAAAGCAAGTATAAACTGTGAAATAATACTCTCAATACATTTGATATCATAGCCACGCGAAAAATGCGATCATTCTTTTCCATCCTATCAGATTATACAACTCCCTATGAATTCCCCCTCAATTCATGACGTCACATGATAAAGACAAACACATGTTCTACATTGAATTCAAAACATACATTAAACTAAATGTACTTGTTGTTCTATTGTTTGTAAAACTTAAATAAAATTTCATATTTGGGTAAAGATGTTTAAATGTTAGGGGAAAATATTCTTCAAAAAGATTTTTTTAAATTAAAAAAAATCGCATTTTAAGCTTATACTTTTAAATAATGCATTTTGTATACATATGAACTTTTTAAGAGAAAGTTTCTGCAAAGAGCAAAACTTGGCAACATCGATACGCGTGAACTGATTAGCTGGAAACACAAGACAGTTTTTATCGTGTGACTATGACGTCACATGAGTTTTTGAACTGATTGGCTAGAATCATGTGGCTTTCACTGTCATGTGACTATGACGTCACATGAATTGAGCCCATTGCAAACTTTTATCTTTTACATGAACTTTTTTTTAAATGAGTATATATATATATATATAATTCCCTTTAATTTCATCTTAAAAAACCTTTTTTATTTATAATGGTCCTAACCCTTCAGAACTCACGCGTAAATAATTAACTGTAGCTCACTTTCCCCCGAAAGGGATATAATCGTAACTAATCTCCTAGAAATTAAAACCTCATCGTATTTTATAAGTGTCCATTATATAATTACCTCGTACAATTTCTTTCCTACAAACCAGCGTTTCTCAAACTGTGGGGCGTGACCCCCTTTGGGGGCGTTACAAATCTACGAGGGGGACGCGAGCATATTGAAAAGCCGAAAGCAAAATGTTATTTAATTTTTTTTTTTTAATTTACTGAAAGTAAACAAACAAAATACATTCTGAAATGATAAAAAAATACACATTTGCATTGATATATTACACTTACAAATGTATCAGTACTTCGCACAATGTATTTTATAATTGATTTAACAATACTAAGTTAAGAACAAGTTTAATAATTACCAGTAACCTCATGGGATTGTCCTGTATAAAATATGTACAAAAATTCACACTTGTCTTGATAATTTGTATGGTATATAATTAATCCCTTAACTACCGTTTAAAAATTATGCGATTCGCTTCTCAATGCCAACCATTTTCCACGTAGGAGCGTACGGGATGTATCCAGAGGGGAGGAATAAAGAAACAAATATTCTGAAATAAGTAAATCATTCGGTCTTTTATTGCGTTCCAAAGCCTTCGGAATAATTTTATGGATAGCAGAGCACAACAAAAAAATAGTACTTCGGAAAGACGTATATATACGTCAGAGGAAATTAACGCTTTGGCGGAGCGTGACGTTTATATACGTCGGTAGCACTTAAGAGGTTAAATTTTATGCATGAAAGTATAGTATTATTGAATTCAATACATTGTTATTGTATGAGGGGTGCATGAGGAAAATTATGATTATTGGCTCCCGAATATTGAAAGTTTGAGAAGCACTGTTCCAATCACAAGATCCGTCCACAAAAGTTATGTGAATTTTGGAGCTTCCTGTTGCCGCTTGATATAAATACTCCCGTTTTCAAGGAAAATTCGCGCTGCTATTTGTAATTGCCATTTGACGTCGCCTTTTGTATGTCTGCTGTTGCGTCTTTGTATTCGTATACTGTCTACATGAGAAAATAAAATAAAAAAAGATTACTATTCCACAACAAACCACCTCATATATTTCAACGTGACACCAAAATCTTAGTCATAAGAAATCAAGAAAAAATATCGTTAATATATATACACTATAGTGTTCGAATTAATTGGGGCAAACATCTTTTTTCTTGTTTAAGTTGGTATGTGATTACCTGCGATAACTTGAACCGCGTTAAACTTATTAAATTTGTCTTGAAATAGTGTGAAGATAGATATTTATTAAATTTACTTTTTTAATTCGTTTTAGTGCAGGGGTAGCTCAGTTGTAGGCATTTCAGTGTGGTAGCTGGTCGTTATAATTGTGGATTCCGTATAACACGTTACTTTTGATTGTGTTCAAGATAGATATTACTCAGAGTAAGCGTTATAAGATACTTTTTCTTATAATGAACACCCTTCTATGACTGTGAGAGGTATAGCTACTGTAGCTCATGTGGACAAATCGAGTGTTTCAAGAATTTTCAGAACATTTCAGGATTCCAGATCATCGTATCTAAAAAGAAAAGTTAAATGCGGGCAGAAACGGAAAACTACTCTAAGAACTAATACAATTCTTTTTACGAATTATGAAAATAAATCGAAGAAAGACAACCACACACCGTCGAAGGGATTTATTGAATTATAGTGTTGAAATGAGTACATCAACTGTACAGAAACGGCTTATGGCAGGTGACCGCAACGCAAAAAGACCGAGCGCAGAAACAGTTTCTAACTCAAAAAAATTATGAAAACACGCTTAGAATGGGCCAACACACCAATGATCATGGACTGTTAACGACTGGAAGGAGATTTTCAGTTATGAAACATTAATTTGTCCATGGATACACAAATCAAGTGTATTTAGAAAAAGGGATGGAGGAACTCTGCTATCAGACTTCAAAAAGACTTGACCCCTTGTCACACTTATAAATTATACCAAACTTTTTGGCGGGAAAATAATATAAAAGTGTTTGATTGGTCTGATAACTCACCAGAGCTAAATTCTATTGAGAAATTTATGGCATATTCTCAAGAATCATTTAGCTAAGACGAATTGCATGACAACAGAACAAATTATAAAAAGTGTTATACAAGTGTAATTCGACAGCGATGAAATCATGAACATGTTCACTACACTAAAGGAATCGGTACCAAGACGTGTTGAAAAGGTCATTTCTGCTAAAGGTGGAAATACTTCGTACTAATATAGAACCTTTTCAGTCTACATAAGGTATGTAATAATTAAAAGCTAAGGGTCTTGAAAAAATCATTTTTTCCCATTCGTCCCAAATAATTGGAACAGTATAGTATGTTTCATATAAACAAGGTGTCCATGCTAAAAGTATCCAAAACTTTTGTCATATTATTACGGAACTACCCATCAGAATGTAATAAACTGTTCATCTGTGGATTAGAAAACCCTCTGAGATATTTCGGGTCTAGTCTGATCGTCCGCACGTGCGCGCATTCACAGACGATAAACTCGTTACACTGATTTCATAAGTAAAGGACGCCACAGCATAAGGTGCAGTGCGTCCTTTGGTTAACGGAATTTAAATCAGTCGCGCGTGTGAATAGCGACATGTTCGAACAGAATGGAACGTCGATCCTCCGACATCAAAATCGATTCACCAACGGGAAAGAACTTAAGGGAGACGGGAAATTTGGTATCCCAAACTAGCAAGTATTCTTAAATTTTCGTGATAGAAGACACTCTTGAACGTGTGCATGACTCGTCTTGTTGGAGTCTTGATAAGTCTATTAGAAAAGCCAGTAACGAGATTCCATTCTGTTCCAACACGTTGCTGTACACGCTTGACTGATTTAAATCCCGTGAACCAAAGTGTGAGAGACTCGCGCTTCTATTTCGGGCCTCTATATGTGTGGAGGGAAGGGAAGAAATACTCGGCATGATCCAACTAATCTATTTATTTACTACACAAAGAACAGACACAATTTCAACTAATAGTAAGAGAATGTCTCAATATTAACCATGAAAGTGGAACAACGACGTTAAAACGAGCACGATTAGGAGACTATCATACTTATTCCTCACTTTAATAAAGGATCAAACCTATCATCCAATTTAATCTAATATCAAAGCAATCCTAGTGAACAATCGTCACTTTAAAGTTTCCTCCTAATAAGAATCAAATCAATATAATTCTAATATTATACCTTCAGTAGCAATCTCACCAGGCTCGAGTATATCTTCTCTCCTTCTCTCTCTTAAGCTAGAAAACCTCATCTATTTATAGTAAGTTAATTTAAATATCACGATTCTCTTCTTCCGAAGGGTTGGTTGTGAAAAACGCGGATTGATAGCCCAAAGATTTCCCAAGAGGATTAAATGAAGAAAGCGCGTATAGATCCGTCACAAAAGTACGCACTGCACTTTTTTCTGTGGCATCGACATCTTTACTAATGAAGCCTATGTAACAAGTGTATAGTCTGCGATTGCAGAATAATGTGTGCACGTGCGACCGATCAGACTAGACCCAAAAAGTCTCAGAAGGTTTTTTCCAATTTCCGAGTGAACAGTTTATTACATTCTGATGGGTAGCTTGGTAAAAATAAGCCATAATTCTTGGATATTTTAAGCCCAGACGCCTTGTATATATATATATATATATATAAACATTTTTTTATGAAACACCCAGCGTAGCGGGGGTTATCGGCTAATAACAAACAAAATGTCAAACACACTATACCGCTTTTAATTCAGTAAAATAAACAAAGAAATTAAATTACTTATTACTAAAGAAGCATACTGTAAAACAGAATGATAAGTAATGTAATAAAGCTAAGATATTCGTAATACAAAACAGATAATTAGTAGACTTTTTCAACTTATTTCATTTTATATTTAAAAAGATTTTTATTAAAAAAATAAAACGTTCTATAAGTTTCATTTTTTTGAGTGCCGAATACGTAACTTTGGTGAGCCCAAACACGAGCAATTTGAGTCGAAAAATCGAAGTTTTGAATTATACTCAACATTGCATAGGGAGATTTTTATAAATACGTTGTCCAGCAGGGGGCTTTCACGCGTAAGAACCCCGCCGATTATCACCAGAAATGGTACAGGTGAAGACAAAATCTTTTGCAAAAGGAACGATGAAGGGGAGGGGTTGAGACGGAGGGACGAGCGAACTCGAGAAGAACAAAAAGGCTCTTTTGTTTGAAAAGGGAGAGAGAGGAAAAGATAAAGAGTGGGAGTTGGTGTATTATTAATTAGAGCCTCTTTAGTGAAACGCATCAGCTGGAAGGGTTCTCATGCTTTAGAAGGGGGTATTCTAGAAATTGACTCGGTTGCAGTCTATATTGAATAGGTAAGGATATTGTGAAAAGTAGAAAGGAAGGACTTGTGTGGACGATATTTTGTCTAATGCATATTCATCGGGTGTTTTGTAAAAGATTTACCTTGTTGATGTTTTGATAAGATGTGAGATGTGGTATGCTAGTATGCTTGAAACATGTGTTTTGGGGCTGTTATGAATTGGAAAAATAAATATAGGGGAAATGATAAATATTAAAGGAAAGAATTTTTCATAAAATTATGCTCAGATCAATTCAAGTGAAATGGGTTTCACATGGAAATATTCTTATAGATATTACCCCAAGGTAATAAGTTATTATTGTGTTGTGTTCATCCAAATAAAATTTGATTTTTTTTCAAAATTTCTTTTAAGGAATCTTACAATGTTTGAAGCCCACTTTTTATAACCGCTTCTAGTATCGAAATTGCTTGTAATGACTCAGCAAATGGGAATGAATAAACATGTGGTTGTTACTAATGCCAATTCTCTGACGTTGTCAGATCACGACAAAGGGCTAGATGTACACCTAGCGTTAGCTGTAGTTTTGAGCTCTATAAGGTTGTGACGGGGTTTTATCGCGTTCTTCCTATTAATCCTCTTGGGAAATATTTGGGAACAGAACGGAGTTATTTCATATTCAATCCTCTCAAGAAGAAACCGCGATATGCAGATTAGTTAATAGATATATAATGGAGCTTTAGTATTTGCGTAGTAAAATAGAAGAAGGAGAACGAAAGCTGAGATGCTGCTCGCCTTGAGCTGATGGTAAGACATTAAATATAGAAGCATAATTATAGAACGGGATTTAGCGTGTTAAGGAATTTAAGGCAGATAAAGATTCTTAGGATAACTTCTAATAAAGATAAGTGGTTAGGATTCCGGGCGCTATTTACTTAGAATTTAGAAATACGTTATATCTCCTGATTGCATCCCTATAGTAAGACTTATGTTGTTTGGATTAATATATCGGAATAGTAATAAATTAGTTTGATTATGGATAACTTGAGCGATCAATCATTTCCTACTACAAATCTAGGTCGCGTAGATGAAGAGATGGTATCCCCGGGTCGTGGGGTATCACAAGGTGACAGTACGTTTTGACTCGGTTCAATCCCAATTTTGAGGGAGAGCACCCTGGAGGTGGTTAGGGGCCTCCTATTTCTCTTTTCCTTCCACCAACCTCACGAGAGGACTTGCGGCTCGACGGCTATATAGAGTACCCCATGTCTCAAAGGTACTATTCATTTATAATCATTCATGCCTTCTCCGGGATTCGAATCCAGGTCCTAGGGCACAGCATTTAACGTCACTAGCCACCATACGGGATAGGACGGCTCGTACCTTAAAGTATCCGACTACGTTCGGAACCGTGATTTTGCAAAAGAGCGTAAATGGATAATATTTATGATATTTAGTGTCACTTAGATTAGAATACATGTATAAAGTTGTTTTTAGGACATTATGACAAGAAAAGTTATTTAAATACAATATTTTGGCAAAAAATTAACTTAGAATAACCTTTTTTCCAAATGTTTTCCTTTTGTAAAAATTGCTTCTATTGTATTAATATTTTGCCTGTATTCAGCTTAGACCTCTCTACAGAGGCTCAACTAGAATTTTTGAAATGCATAACTCAGAAGTCAGTTTATCCCTGTTTTACGAAAACAGAAGGGAGAAATTTTAAGAAAATACACCGATAATTATTTCAAATGGTTGTAACTCTGAAAATAATTTGAATTTTTCAAAAATCCTAGTTGAGCCTCTGTACAGAGGTCTGAGCTATATACAGGCAAAATATTAATACAGTAGAAGCATTTTTTACAAAAGGAGAACATTTGGAAAAAAGGTGATTCTAAGTTAATTTTTTGCCAAAATATTGTATTTAAATAATTTTGTTTTGTCATAATGGCCTTAAAACAATTGTATACATGTATTCTAATCGAAGTGACACTAAATATCATGAAAATTATCCGTTTATGCGTTTTTTTTTTAAATCATGGTTCCGAACGTAGTTGGATACCTTAAGGTATCCGACTACGTTCGGAACCATGATTTTACAAAAGCGTAAAAACGAATATTTTTTTTTAATATTTAGTGTCATTTAGATTAGAATACACGTATGAAATTGTTTTAACCATATTATTATAATAAAAAGTAAATTAAATGTGATTTATTGGCAAAAATGTACTTAGAATTATTTAATATCAAAACATTCTCCTTTTATGTAAAATGCTTCTATAATAATACTTTTTTGCCTATATATAGCTTAGACCTCTGTACAGAGTCTGGACTAGAATGTTTTAAATATTTAACTTAAAAGTGGATTTATTCATATTTTAATATATCAGAGTGGAGAAATTTTAACAAAAGAACATCGATAATTATTTCAATTGATAGTAATTCTGGAAATAGTGCGAATTTTTATATCATCCTACTTCATGCTCTATGAAGAAGTCTTAGCTATGTATATGCAAAATATATTTATTATAGAGGCATTTTTCATAAAAGGAGAACATTTTGAAAATAGGTTATTCTAAGTTAATTTTGTTTTTAAAATATCACATTTAAATATTTTTTTATTGTAATAATATTCTTAAAACAGTTTTATACACGTATTGTGATCTAAAAAACATTAAATATTAAAAAAAAATATTCATTTGTATGTTTTTGCAAAATTACAATTCCGAACGTAGTCGGATACCTTAATGAACTCTTCCACTCCAGGCTTTCCTGTGATGAAATTAATTCTTTTTTCTAGGAAGCAAACCCAAGGTCCTTAACTTCCTAATCGATCTATATCTACGGTCTCATAACGTGGAATAATCTTCGTTTGACTAAAACTGTGCACACAGTTTTTATATTGTGGTCCCTTTTCTCTGCGTTATATTTTGTTCCATTATTTAAAATTACTCTCCTGAAATACTTTACCGACTGTTAAAGAGGTTGTGTGTCGTCCGAATACAGTGCAGAAAAATTTATTCTACAAATTCCAATTCAAAAATGAGAAACGTAAATATAATTACTTCAGAGAGATATTTTACGATCTAATTAAAATAGGCGTATAAACATTAATTTATACAATGAAAAACCATCTTAAAATTGTACGAAAAAGTTTTAAGCACCTTTGTAACTCTTTTTAAAGTATATTTCTTACACATCAACCAAAATAAAATTTTGAATCAAATGCAGACGCATAATTGCCTTGCTAATAAGAATAAATAGCCATTATTAAGAATATATAATTCTGTCCTTTCTAACATAAGAAATATTTCTAAAATTATGGGGAATTAGTGATGTAAATATTAGGTTTTGCTTACTTTTCTGTTCCTGAAATATAATACATTCAATTAAGTTAAGTCTCCCCGTATACCAGACAGGTTTAGTTGCAAATGAATAAATCATACATTATACACTATAAAGACACTATCGAGCACATAATAGAAATAGATGAATCCAATTATTTTTACGATGAAACATTATAAGATGACGGAAGATACATGATTAAGTTATCTAAGATATCTGACATCGAGACTATAAAAAACGAAGATATAATTGCAGAAGTTATTGAAAGTTTTGACTGCATAATTAGATAATTTATTTTTCATAAAGCTATATATTTCTTATCGAGAAAATTAGGAACAAAAGAAGCATCCGAGCAAAAGGGTCAATTAAATCTAATTATGTTCATATAAATTATATATGTATCAAATTATATATATAATTACGATAATCATAATAAGCTGTATATAGAGGAACATAAAATATCTAGTTTTGGCTCAATCCAAAGAGTTCTTGAACACTTCAGAATCACTTAAGCCTTCAGGAGTGGTTGTATGTTTGCAAGGTCTCGTATTCGAATCCTGATTCTATCAGATCATTGCAGGTAGTATTGGAAATTGTGTGAAAAATTATTTTCGAGATTATGAACTGAAAATCCAGCAATGACACTTTATTTAAATTTTAAATAAAACTACCACACGGACTGGGAAAAACTACCGAAAAACTACCTCTACAGCTCAAAACCCGGTCTCCTTGGACAACAAAAGGCCTAACATTGACGAACCCCATCTTTTAGAACTTTCTCTAGATTAAAATCCACAATCCGTCTAAACTTATACCTCACCTTTGTTCCAAATGCATCACACTATATCATTGATATCAAGACAGGGACGTAGCTACCGTCGTATCAGCCATATCAATAATTCGGGGCCCTCAAACTACAGGGCCTCAAAATGTGAACTATACAGTTCAACTAACATGGTTTGTGACGGGGCTTTATCGTGCCTTATAACTAAAATCCCTCTTCGGAAATCTTTGGGGCCAGTATGGCAATTCTTTTCAACCAACTCAAGAAGAGAATGCGATTAATTAACAAAATTAATTTTTATACTTTTTACTAACGTTACTAATTGACCATTGCTTTTGAATTTGTACTTAGATCACTGAATCTGACAATAACTGATATAGTGCTCTTTGATTATAGAATGATCTCTGATAGAGAATTTTCGAATTTTTCTTTACGTATACAACTTTTTTATTTATAATGGATTTAAAGCTTCTACCCCACGTATTTCATAGTATTTTACACAGTATTTAAAACGAGAAGAAAAAAGATTAGCCAGCCAGAAAATTTGTTAAATCCTACTATTCCCATACCAAAAAATATTCTCTATATATACTCTCTAATAGCTTCGATCTCTTTGTTGGTTTCAAAATTTAAATTATTTACCTTAATCTTTAGTATTCAAATCATGTTTGCCTCTCAAATAAATTATATTAAAAGATGTGGAGGATAGAACTTGCCACCCATGGATTCGTAAGCACGTAACATACCACTGGACTAAAATGATCACTTCAGTCTGGAGGCTTTTACTGTCTTATATAGATACCTCAATTACACACTCCTCTACCAGTGAGTCGGGGGATAAGTGAATGAATGATACAGTTGTTATGGCGAGCATGTGAGTTGTTGCATCAAGTGTGTCTAACGGCTTTGCTTGTTGCATCATGTGTGTCTGACGGCTTCTTTTAATTGTTCTAGCGGTGGGTAGATGGCGCACGACACGCGTTTCTCTTAGTTCAGCGTCAATTTCACCAATGTGGAGGATAGAACTCGCGACCCATTGATTCGTAAGCACGTCACATACCACTGGACCAAAATGATTTCTTCGGTGCGGAGGCTGTTATTGGCTTATATAGATACCACCGCTACAAAGCTAAAGCTATAAATTAGAATTAGGACTGAAACCCTAATTCAGTTCTTACAAAATTGACCACAGTAAGTAGTTAATTTATTCGCAGAAATATCACAACGCCTCTCCGAAGCGAAACACAAAACATATTTCTCCTAACTCTAAAAATATTAAGTTTAAATCACAGGATAGAGGGAGTGATATACGGATCTAGCTTTTTTCAAAAACTTGAAAACGATAAATCCAAATTGAAATGAAACAAATAAATTACATTCAACTGATTCATACATTTTTTTATTATTATTTCTTCAGACTTGAAACTTCCTGTAGGGCATTTATTCCTTGTTGTCAAATAATCATGAAAAAAGTGAAGTTTTTAGTTTTTTTCTAACATTAAACATTAGCCAAGCCTTAAGTTCTTTTCGCATATCAAAGGTATACAAAGGATCAACACGGTTTCCTTTTATGTACCTGAATAGTTTGAAAATAATATTTACATTTCTTCTCAATTTGTTTCGTTCGGGTGCTTTGAAATTTCTCTTTCCTTTCATTTTTCGGCAAAAGGAATTTTTTTTGTCAAATGTACGGCAATGATAGTTTTTCCAACAAAGTTTACTTGGAGTTAAAACCAAACGAACTTTGATATAGTTTTTATTAAAGAT
The DNA here is from genome assembly GCA_019973955.1 of Trichonephila inaurata madagascariensis. NCBI lineage: Eukaryota > Metazoa > Arthropoda > Arachnida > Araneae > Nephilidae > Trichonephila > Trichonephila inaurata. The sequence goes on from BMAV01009956.1 coordinate 72,238, forward strand.
AAAAGCGTGAATTAACTAGACCCTGTCATAAACTAGAAATTTTCACGGCGCAGGAAATCTCCACAGTATAAAAAATGTATTTGTGATTCAATTTACATACTTCATCAAACAAATCTTTTTGAAGATTATCTCTTTTATTATTTACTCAGAAAAAAAAAGAACCTTACTTATATTATAACATAAAATATCTGTTTTGATAATGAAAAATATTTGATTTCTGTTCGATTTTTTAATGTGGTTAAACAAAGAATATATCTTGCTTTATAACTAGAGAACTGAGAGAGAGAGAGAGAGTGTATAAAATAAAATATCAAAAGTTAACAGGATTAGAAAATTTATTAACTCTAAGCAAATTTATACATTTTTACTTTTAGAGCATATTAAAGATTTATACATATACCTAAGAAAAAATTGATGTTTCCGTTAATGGAAATTCATATAAATACAATTAAAGTCTTATTTATAAATTTGAATGTTTATTTGTGCTTAGGACTTACACAAATCTCCATACCGCTCCTCGTATGGTTCCAAAGTTTGAGGAACTAGTTTGATATCACGGGGCATAGCGCCAAGCAGAGCTTATTGTTGCTGAAATGGAATCCAAAAGACGGCCTAGCGGTAATTTAATGATACACAATAATTTTAAAGAATTGTTTGGACGTACATTGAAATGTATTTCAAATGAAGGATATAGGAAGAGATTGAGAATAACCAAGATCAATCAATAAATAATAAATATAAATATAATATAATAAAAAGTAACATGTATTAATAATAGTATTATATGCAGTACATAATAATCTTATAATATAATTTAATAGTAATTATATATAACTAACGGCCCGACAGACGTTGTCCAGTACACCCGTTTTAAATCCGAAAATTTCAAACTTTTTTGAATAAGTTGTACCAATCTGGACCGTTTTGACGAAAATTTTTATAAAAAAAAGTTATTATAATTCCTGACGTCATCACATGCACAGTTACCAAAAAATTCGACCTATAGATTGGGTGTGAGTAAGTGTATATTATGAACTAAGTTAAATATAGTAGAAACTATTCTGAATAGAAACATAAACATGTTTTAATTAAATGATGAAAAGGATAAAACGAGCAATTTTAATAACAGATGTATTTTTTAATGCACAATAAATAAATTTATCGTAATGCCATTGAATGTACAATATTTTTGGTTAATCCTTGAGGGGAATAAACAAACAAATGCGATGGTTTGCCAACCCTCGAACATGCAACATATAATTGGCCGTGCAAAAAACAAAATTTTCCCCTCTTATCTCTTTTTTTTTCTTGCCGCGCATTAGCAGAATAAATAGCACACAGAGGTAAAATAATTATGCGTTTTAAGGTTTTTAATTAATATCTTTTAACTAATGGCGATTTCGGACCGAATTGTGAATCTAAACCATCCTCGAGTTCACTGGAACAGAGACAAAAAATTTCATCAAAATTGGTCCAGCCGCTTAGGAGCAGTTTAGTCACATACACACGCACAGAAGATTTATATGTACATACAAAGATATTCATATAGTATGATTTAATAATAGTTATTATTATAAAATAACCATATATAATACAATTTAATAGTAATTATAAAAAAGAATTATCGTCGTATTGTAATAAAATAAAAATAATGCATAAGAATACTCGTATTACATAATAATTATAAATAAATAACATGATAATAATTATAAATAAATAACATATAACAATAATTATAAATAAATAACATAATAATAATTATAAATAAATAACATATAACAATAATTATAAATAAATAACATAATAATCATTATAAGTAAATAACACAATATGTAATAATATTTATAAATAAATATAAAAAAAACAATTATAAATAACGAATATTATATAATTATTACATGTAGTAATAACTTCATTTTTATATTAAATTATTAATAAAATAATTATATAATCTATATTAAAATAAATAATGGATATCAATTACAAAGTACTGAAAACTTGCAATATTCTAAAAACTGCAAGCTCCTTCCACAATTTTTATCGAACAAGGAACGTTAAAAAAAAGCATGTTTAAAACGTAGAATAAAGCGAAAATAAATGATTTATAGCGAATACCAAAAGTGCAACACTCATTTTTTTTAAAGTACCCAATTACTCACCCGTATTAGAAATATTCATATTTGAAAAGAGCACAAAATAAAACAGAAGACGGAAATAATAGAACAATTACACTGAGAAAGGTAAAATTTTTAAAGAAATCGAATTAAAATCGTCTGATATTAACAGGGTTACAGGAGGAAAAAAACGAATAAAAGTTTTTTCTAATATACGTTATCCCCATGGCAACCGCATCGACAGACGATAAAAATATCAAGTTAACCATATTGTAATGTTATCGCCCATCTTTTCGAACATAAACAACAACTTGGCGCGTACCCAATGATATCAAACTAGCACCCTCAGCTGATACTTCATAAGATCCCTTAACATATTTACACTAAACTAATATTTTACTAAAACTCCTGGTTTCCTATGTTTTATGTGCAGGTGCGCAATCGCCAAATACCGCAATATACAGCCAATAGTGGAAACCCGTTCCCACTCATGTGTAGAAAAAGATTACTGTGTGCATTCAACATCTTTCGATTTACTAATAGTTAAAAATGGGCTTTGCAGAAATCGGCACCAAGGTGGGGATAATAGAACGTTATAGATAAAACAAATTCCCATTTTTTTTTAAATATTTGACGTACAGATTTGAAATTTAGAATGCATGTTTCGTTCAGCATTTTTGAAGTGCGTAAACTTAAGCCACATTCACACCAAGACAGTCAGCGTCGAGCTTCGAGCGTCTAGCCAATCAGAAGCTTCGTCTCGGGCGAGATGAAGTCTCTGATTGGCTAGAAGCTCGATGCTGACAGCCTTGGTGTGAATGCAGCTTAAGGTACCAACACGTAAACTCCCCTCTTCGTAACGATTGTGATTCAAAATTTCATCGCCTACAAATCATAAGGCAGTTCAGGTATTTTGTTAGTTAATCAAAAAAATCAGTAAAATCATAGAAAACTAGTTTCAAGTTTTTGTCAAATTTCAGCTAATTGAACGATTATTATTATTATTATTTTTTAATTTTGAAAAACTGTTTGAAGAATTTTATTATCTGAACATCTTTACCACATTATCAAATTCGATATTTTATTTTTATTTAACATCTAATGATATAAATCTAATATCGGTTTTGAATTCATTGGAGAACCCGTGACCTTTATGCATTGAGCCTACCATTCCATACACTTTGCTTTAACCAGTCGTTTCGATAATGAATTATAAATTTGGTTATAAGGACTTCTTAAATAAAACCGATTGATAAATTTTTATCTCAATAAACAATATGAACTTTGAACCAAATTAATTGGAAGATGTATTGTCAGTAATGAGAAAATTTCACTAATTCCGCCAATGTTTTAACAGACTTATATGAATATTTTTTTTAGTGTGTAATTTTTCCATGTGAATTAAATTTGCTTAACTACCGTATACAAATCCGTGGTTAAATGAATAACAATAAAAAAATAATATATACTAAAATATCTAACATTGATTAGAAATTTTGGAGATTTTAAAAAGTCTCTTTATGTATCATTTTAGCCAATTAGATGAGGAGAAAATATTAAGGCTATAAAGTATCTTTTTAGTATAATAAATTTATTACTAAAAATTATTTTAAATTAGAGTGAGGAAGTAAAGCTTTTTAAAAATAAAAACTAAAATCAAGCTATAAAATGAAATAGCTTAAGCGCTCAAATTGAACCTTTAAAGTGCTTAATACATTAAAAGAAAATTTATTTTCTATTATTTATGTTTATTTAATATTTTACACAACTTAAGCGATTTGTTATCTGTGTATTTTTTATTGTTTACAGTAACTGAATAAAAAAGAGGGTGTGGCTGTGTCATGGACACGGTCGTGTTTTTGCACGTGAATACTTCACGTAAATGGAAATCTTTTTTTCAACTCCTACACTATTAACTCATACTCTCTATATATTTATTTATTTATAAATTTATTTATTTATATATTTATTTATTTATCTTGGTGGCATTTTCAGTCGTTAATAAAATACATTTTAAAGCCCTCAGTTGAGCTGAAATTTCATATATGTGATTATTTTGGATGGCAATACAGTAATTTAATCATAATTAATAAAAATCTATTGATAAAAACTAATTCAAATAATCACAAATTCAGCCTCGTTGGCATCCTTTTTGGCGACTTTGCGACCCATTTGGTGACTTGTGTCAAAACTTTAAAAGTTTTTTTTTTCTCACGTTTTAAAACACTCAGTTGAACTGAAATTTGATATACACGATTGTTTTGGATGACAATACGATACTTAAATGATAATGAATAAAAATCAATTTCCACTGAATGTTGTGATTCTGTCCTATGTATATACATATTTATATATTAATTGTAATTATTTAATAAAAAGTAGCTAAAATAAAATTTTTCTGTATTGATCTAAGTAGGAATTGACTTAAAAAAAACTTTTTTATATCACTTGTTTTTAAAAATGTTATTATTTACGTATGTCATAATCATATTTGAACACCAAAAGGGCCTCCAGTTTTCTTACGATGGCAACTGTTTCCTTCAACGGGTTCAGGAAAGTAGCCAAGTTCACAAATAATTACTGTGTTACAATATAACTTTATTAAGTATAGGTCTGTGATGCGAAAAGTGCAACACAAATGGCATACAGGATACATCGGGATTTCTGGTAAACGTTAAATTAATACAGGTATTAGCCAAACTTTTACCACTGAATTTTTGACTACGCCGCTCAGATACGTAGATTTATGTATCGTGTTTTTCTTTATGTTAACATTGAACACCTAATCATCGTTCAATGGACGAAGTAGTTGCTGCACCAATGTGTCCACATCCACGGGTACATTAATGGCGTCGCAACCGACATATCTGCATAAAGGAGAGTCACAGTTATACTAGACAGTTATACGCAGTTATACTAATCGGATCTAATGCGGACAACCCATGTTACTTAGATGGATACACAAATCTTTCGAACGTGACAACATGGACGCTTTATCCGAATCCAGTAAATTTTTACACATAATGCGCAGATTAAAATCACCACTAGCCCGTCAGGGAAAGTAATATTAAGCATCGGTAAGTTTCTTTTGTTGGCTTCAATGAGCGCAAAAATCATAGACGATCACACTTATGTCCGAATGGGTTGTTAGCAAACGTTATAGAGAAACGTGCACTAGCTGCTGCCCAATGTATCTTCATAAATGATGATCGTACACAATCGCTTCTACACTGACAAAGTCCGGTGTCAATATAGCAGTGATTTCATCATCTACTTGTGCAATTTCAACGGCCCGAGTTGCATTTGTACTTTCACCGTCGTTGATCCGCTCGGTTGCAATCATTTTTTTTACATTTACGACACAGCTTGATTCTGTCTTATGGTGTTTTAGTGGTACCATTCGATTGTTCTTGAGAAGCCCTTTCCAACCGTATACTAATTCTGCATTTGGACTTGGCTTTTTAACGCGTAGAGGCCGACATTATATATTTTTGATAATATTTTCTTTATTTTAACACCTTATTATATCCATTGTCACTATTTTACACTAATATTTTATGTACAATCGATATATTTTGATGAGAGCTGAGGATTGAAACTAAAACGAACGTTGTAGCTTCTCCGAGTCAAAAGTTATACTAAATGAAAATCTCGATACGCAGAAAAATTACCTCAAAATGGCTGTGCTTCCCTCCCCCACCCCCACGTGCAATGAGTCACAGTCTTTACTGAGCCTAATAAAATTTTTGATCCTTCAGCTATCCAGTGGTCTATTTGAATTTTGGATAGAGACGATAGATATGTAGCTGCAACACCATATGGTATCCCCCGATTTCGATATCATTCGGGTTTTTGAAATGCCTCTCCTAATTTTACTGACGTATTCACATCAAAAATAATGTAAATAAAAGATAAATACAAACCACAGAATAAAAACACATGTAATCCATAAAACAAATAATGTATATGCACTCCAGTATGCACAAACATATTTTTGAATTGTTTCCTGATACCTGCAAATATATATATTTCGCAAATAAAACTGCTATATACTATATTTTAATTCTACAGAAATATGATAGTAACGTTAAATGGATCATTTTTTCCTCAAATATTAATGATAAAATATTTTTCGAATTGTTAATGAAATTGTTAATGAAAACTTCATTCTTGTAATTTTCAAAATATCGTCTGAGCAAATACATTTCGGTAACATTTTAATTTTTTCAATAATGCTTTAGAAAATTCCACATTATAAATTAACTATCATCAAACACCAGTAGAAAGAAAGATATGAAACATTTTTAACTTCAAAAGTATAACATGTTCAATTACGTAATACACTGGTGTGCAAAACTTAAGCAACAGGGGGATTTATTGCCATAACTTCACGAAAAATCATCTGAGAGACATGAAGTTCTGAAATGAGGGAGAGTATTATGTACGTAAAGGATGACGAAAGCATCGGCGCTGAAAAAGGAATACAACGCATACGGTATGGAATCAAACAAAAACAAGCTTTATTGAACGCATAGTATCGTGACTCATGATTGTCTATCCAACAGGAAGAACAACAAGCAGATGTTCCTTAATATGTTATATGCCCTCCCCTTACTACAATGGTTGCTTTGCACCGTCTCCGCATACTCAGAACCAGCTGGTGCAACATTTTTTGAGGTAGGAGTGCCCATTCCTCAATCAACATATGTATGAGTTGTTGGTTGTTCTCCAGATGATGTAAGCGTGTGGCAATACGTCTCCCCAAAGCATCCCACACATGTTCGATGGGATTTAAATCTGGGGAGCACGCTGGCCAATCCATTCGAGTGATATCTTCCCTTTCCAGCAACTCCTCAACAGCAAGAGTGCGATGTGGCCGTGCATTGTCATCCATAAAAACGAAGTCTGGGCCAATGGCACCTCGGAGAAGACTCACATGGGGAAGAAGTACCTCCTCACAATAGCGATCCCCGGTTACAGACCCTCTGTCGAAAATGTGAAGCTCAGTTCACCCGTTCAGCATAATGCCTCCCCAGACAAGAGCTCCAGGACCACCGT
>BMAV01009956.1:91500-103044 GCA_019973955.1 Trichonephila inaurata madagascariensis
TTATTAATTACCAGTGACCCTATGGGTTTGTCATATATATAATTTATAACAAAAAATAACGCTTATCTTGATAATTTTTGTACAGTTTATAATTAAACCTTGACAGCCGATCATAAGTTTCGCGATTCGCTTACCAATCCCAACCGTTTTCCACGTAGGCACGCGTATGTGATGTATTGGGGGAAGGAATAAAGGAACAAAAATACTTCTGGAATAAGTAAATTCTTCGCAAACATTGTCGAGGTCCTTTTATTGCATTCTAATGTCTTGGAATAATTTTACTGATAGCAATGCACAGAAAAAAATCGTACTTCGGAAAGACGTATATATACGTATGGAGAAATAAAGGCTTTGGGGTTTAGCGAGACGTTTATATACACGAGGGGTGCTTAAAAGGTTGAAGTCGTATCGTAGTTTTAGCGTGAAAGTATAGTATTATTGAATTTCAGTACATTGTTATTGTATGGGGGGGCGATGAAAATAATGATTGACTATTGGGTCGCTAATATTGCACTGTCTTAGAGCAATGGGCCATGACCAGGCTACTGAAAAAGGCTCGGTGGGCCGCACAGGTTGAGTATCTCTGCTCTAAATAGTCAGAATAGGGGACGGAAGCAATGTTGCATCATCACACTTTTAAATGTGCCAATGTGGAATTTCTTGAGGAGAAAAAGGAGTTGTTAAAATGGACAATTTCTTGTTAGACGGTTAAACTATAAGAATTAACTATCACACGATGTCTTGCACTTAATGCTATCATAATGTAAAGAAAATCTCTCAAAAGACTATTTAAACGTAGAATTATAATACGAGCGAAGTTTCACAGCTACAAAGCAGAAATGTTGGGCCGTTTCATAACCATGGAGGAAACATGGGCTCATCACTTCATATCCAAAATAAAAGAACAATCAAAACAAGGGACTAAAAAGGGAGAACCGGCTTCAAAGAAGGTGTAGACCGTTCCACCTGCAGGCAAGATCATGGCGTCAGTTTTTTGGGATGCACGTGGTATAATTTTCATTGACTCTCTTGAAAAAGGAAAAACTATCAACGGCGAATATTACGCGAACTTATTGCAACGTTTGAGCGAAGAAATCAAGCAAAAACGGCCGCATTTATCTAAAAAGAACGTGTTGTTTCATCAAGACATTGCACCTGCTCACAAATCCGTTCTTGCAATGGCCAGAATTAAGGTATCCGACTACGTTCGGAACCGTGATTTTAAGAAAAAGCATAAATGGATAATTTTCATGATATTTAGTGTCACTTAGATTAGAATACATGTATAAAATTGTTTAAAGAGATATATTAACAAGAAAAATTATTTAAATACAATATTTTGGCAAAAAAATTAACTTAGAATAACCTTTTTTCAAAATGTTCTCCTTTTATAAAAAATGCTTCTAAAATAATAATATTTCGCGCCGCGTGCTTATATAAACTAAAGCCTTCTCCAGAGACTGAACTAAGATTTTTGAAAAATTCACCTTATTTTCAGAGTTACTACCTATTGAAATAATAATCTGCATTTTTTTCTTAAAATTGCTCCCCTCTTTTGTCTTAAAATGTAGATAAACCCACTTCTAAGTTATATATTTCAAAAATTCTAGTTTTGCCTCTGTAGAGAGGTCTGAGCGATATACAGGCAAAATATTATTATAATAGAAGCATTTTTCACAAAAGGAGAATATTTTGAAAATGGGTCCTTCTATGTTCATTTTTTTTCAAAATATTGTAAAATAATTTTTTATTGTAATACTATTCTTAAAACAATTTTATATACATTTTCTAATCTAAGTGACACTAAATATCATAAAATATTATCCATTTATACGTTTTTGCAAAATCAAGGTTCCGAAAGTAGTCGGATACCTTAAGGAACTGAAGTTTAAATTACTACCTCATGCACCCTATTCGCCAGATTCAGACCCCTCGGATTGTTTTCTATTTTCAAACTTGAAAAAATGTTTCAGTGGTCAAAGATTTTCCAACGGTGAAGAGGTGATGTCGGCATTTAGTGACTATTTTGAGGGGCAAGACAGTTCTTATTATAAAAAGGGTATCGATCTTATTCAACATTGCTGGTAAAAGTGTATAGAGCTGAGTAGAGATTATGCTGTAGATAAATTACGAACCACACAAACACACACAATCATTAAGTATTTCAGCAAAACTTAAAGTAGAAAATTTCTGTTTCTTTAATTGTTTTTTTTTCATAATTGTTTATTGTTCCATAGAAGTATGAGTAAAAAGTTTGGGTTTTTTTCGTTATGCATAAAAATTGTTTTTTTCTTTTTTTTTTATAAACCTGATCTGACGCCACCAGAGAGGGCTTCGCGAAATGTACCTTGCCTACATTAAGTTCAGGTCTCACGTCGCCACTGCTTGGGGTTCCACAAGTTAACACTAAATGTTTGCGACAGTGAAATGTTTTGCGACAAAGCAGTGGTTCAACAAACTCCGCGAAACATAATGTCTACGTCCATTTTCTTATGATATAATGGGCCATAATGTAGGATAATTGCATGAAATAGTATTAAAATCCTAAAACTAAGCTCTACTGGACAGTAGCCCTGCAATTACTAAGTGATTACAATTATTTTACATGTTTTATATCGTGGTGCTGAAATGACAGGGATGGACGTTTAAGGGTAATCAAAATCCCGGACGTTCTAGTGTTAAGAAATGGAAAAAAAAATTATCAGTTGTATATGTGTAAAACAGATTCATGTTTTCCATGCAATTTGTGAAAACACGAAATATCTGAATTTTTGCTCCACAACGGAAGTTGCAAGTACCACGGGGAAACTAAAAAAATATACGGCTAAGGAAAAAATCACGCCAAACAGGCTTTAAACGGAATGTAGATTTTATTCAAAATGTCCGCCTGACGCTACAAAAATTGAGTTGTGAAGAATACAAAAATATTACTGAAACGATGAAGTAACTGAGAACTGTAAAATTACAACCATTTAAAATGATTTAAAAAGTGGAATAAGCAGAAATTTACTTACATTTTCCATGTAAAACGTCGCTAAAGAGAATAAATACCAGGATAAAGAAATTGAATGTGAAGAATTTAAAATGGTGGGAAAAAAAGAAATTAAAAGAAGCGAAAACATTAAATAAATAAATAAACAATTTGAGGCTGAAAGAAGAATTAAATACGAAAAAAATCGACCTTATGACTTTTTACCGACGGATGTAAAAAAAAAAATTGCGAAATCGTTTATTAAAAATAAAACAGTAGAAATTCGTAATTTACTACCATTAAACACATTTATCGTTATGTCTCTCAGTTGAAATTCACACCATAAGATCCATTCTCGGTAAAAAAAATTCGATTACCCACTTCATTACTTTTTTGAGAAACAGTTGTGACGTCTTTACCAGATTTATCACATTTCCCATTGGGCGAAATAAGTAATATCTTAACTAAGGTCTAAAAAAAATTAAATCTCTTTAAAAAAAAAGATTTCACCAAAAGAGCAAATTTGGTTAACTGATTAATCCATAGTAATTTGACATGGAATTCTCATACATTTTTTTAAAAAATAATACTGGTAATTATTAATATTAGTGGTACTATTATTTTTATAATTACTGGTACCAGTAATTTCTGAGATATCAATTATACAGCGCAAATTGCATAAACAGAATACTGCAGCAAAATGGCGTCCAATATAAAAATGGTTAAATCTTTTTTTAAAAAAATCAAATTGCTTAAAAGTAATAGGGTTACCACAATAAAAAAACCAAAAAAAGAAGAATCATAAATACGTAAGCACTATAGCAAACATATTACCAAACGATAAAATTAATATAGCCATATTGTAATCATATCCCCCATCTTGGCGAAAATAAGAAACAATTTGGCGAGAGTAATGACCTAATATTAAATTTTAGCATCTTATACATATACAATTGAAATATTCTACATTCTTCGAAAGTTTTACTTCTGTAAAAGATGCCTGCGCATGCAATGAACCAAAACATTTTTTCTCTAAATAATACCCAATATTTTGAAGATAATTTTATGTATTAAAAAAATGTACAATGTAAAAAATTTTCTGTCATTTTTTTGAACGAAATTATCCATCCAATTTCATCAATACCTTAAAATATCATCAGTATCAAGTTAACATCGTAACTCATTAACTATGTTTTGAACATTATTTTATATATGTGTGTGCAAAATATTTTATATATTTAAGCAATGTCATTAAAAAAATGGTACCTAAATAAAAATCTGTGGTTTTGGAGAGTAACTAAAGTATCATTTTTATGGGCATACAAAAAAATTTAATCTCTATTAGAAATATTAAAAATATATATATCACAAAATCGGAGTCTTAATTTTGGTACATTACTATTTTGAGTATGTTCTGAAACCCTTAAAAGCTTGAAGATTTGAAATGACATCTGATTGTACAGATTTAAATATTTCGTTTCTATTTATATATAATTAGATAAAGAAAGTTAATGGCATATAGTCTTCAATAACTCAACCACTATTACTTAAAAATATACGTTGATGAGAGAAATTATAAAATATACCACTACTGAGATACATCAAAAAGTGTGTCTATTCATTTAAAACTGTCTAGAAATAACTAAAAAACATTTTCAAACTCACTAGTACTGTACGATTGCGTGCCGATTATATCACTAAAGCCTTTCTGAGTAAAAACAGTGGATTCTGATATTTTTATTGTATTAACATAGCTTTACATCTTAAGAAACCGTCCCCACTTGGGAAGCTTACGTTTTTATTGTATCCATGTACCTATTAACCCTGTCTTTAGGCATCATCTTCGCTTAGGATGCTGACTCATAGCTTTACCCTGTCTTAGGAAACCATTCTTGCTTAGGATGCTGACGTATAGATTTACCTTGTCTACAAACACCGTTTTCATTTAGGAAACTGTCGTTTTTATTGTGTCCACATAGCATTAACTTGCCTTCGGACACCGATTTCATTTAAGAAGCTGACGTTTTTATTGCATCGACATTTTTTTACTTTGTCTTCGGATATCGTTTGCAAACGAATTACTGAATTATTTTTGGCTCATTTTATTAATAAAATCTTTATTATTAAATCTTTTAGTAAATAAAGTGTAAGGATTCGCTGCGGTAACCACGTTTGATAAAAAGATCTTAGTATTAACGTCTTCTAATTTTCTCTATTTTAAATTTTAAATCACTTTTAAATAATAATTCACCAATTAAGTATTAATTTTCTCCTTTATAATAAATATATATCTCACCAAAATATTATCTTTGAGAAATGTCTAGAGTAAAATTTTAGAGCATCTGGACTCAATTTTAAAAGCAGCCTAAATATTTTAAAAAACACAGTCATGTTATTAATCCCAGTAAAAGATTCTTCATTTTTGACTTTTTCAAATAATTTTACAGAAAAAATTTATTGTTCAATTTTCGAACTGGTGAACTTAAATTTGAAATTTTAATTACGTAAATTTAATATTGAATGTTTTTGTACATCAAGGATTATTCATGCTCAGTATGAATATCGAAAATAAATGTTTATTTAAAAACTGCTTGATTAAAACAAAAGTAAAAAAAAACAATCTTATATACAAAATGCTTGAAATTATAACAGCGTTCCTAAGACTGTGAGGCGCCCCCCCCCCGTACGGAGGCGTGATATTTCTACGAGAAGGCGCGAGCATATTGAAAAGTCGAGAATAAAAGACTATTTCTAAAATTATTCATTTACTGAGACTAAATAAACAAAAAATACATTCTGACATAATAAAAAGTAAAACACACATTTACGCTGATATAATACATTTATAAATGTATCAGTACTGCACAATGTATTTTATAATTAAGTTAACAATGCTAAGTTAAGAACAAGTTTAATAATTACCAGTAACTCCATGGGCTTGTCAAATATAAAATTTTAAGCAAAAATTAACAATTATCTGGATCATTTGTATGGTTTATAATTAATCCCTTGATTAAAAGTTACGCTATTCGCACTCCAATGCCACCGTCTTCTATGTAGGCGCGAGTTTGGGATGTATGGAGGGAGGGGGGGAAGAGAATAGGAATAAATACTCAAATCGTCTTAAATGAATAAACCCTTCACAGACACTGTCCTTTTATTGCATTCCAAAGTCTTTGGAATAATTTTATGGATAGCAGTGCACAGAAAAGATCGTCCTTCGGAAAGACGTATTTATACGTTTGGTGCAATTAACGCTTTGTCTGAGCGAGATGTTTATATACGCTGGTGGTACGTAAAACGTTAGTGGTATAGAAGCTTTAGTGTCAATACGTCGCACAGTGGGCAGTTTTCCCAATTTGACGCACAGAAAATCCAAAAATGAAATTGCGCGAAATAAAACAACCCACAATTTATAGTTCTAATAGGTTCCCTAGCCATGTGGTAAACAGTTTTTGTCAGTACGCGAATGGAAATCGTCAACAATTGTCGGTTTAGATCGGGTTTGTTCTTGCTACAAGAAACACCCGCGAGAGCCTCCTTTTCAGTCGCAAGTCCTATCGTTCCGTTTGAAAAGGATTTTGTAGATTTTAGCGCAGTTTTCTAGAAAATAGATACCATGAGTAAGTAATTTCTAGATTTGACTTTCAAATTATGTTCAAGTTCGATTAAAAATTGTAAAAACATAACATTTAGCACAGCATGTAACTCCTACTAACGTATGTCAGTTTTTTGTGTTTAATGGACTAGAACTTTTGGGATTGACACGGATTGTGTGTGATCACAGTGACACTTAAGTCACATAGAGTAGATATAGATATTTAATTTAATACCGAATTTAGCTTCCACTACCAGCTACTCCCAAAGTTGTGATTTTTTTCAGCGTTGGCCGCGATGGTATTACTCGGCGTACCTTATTCAATGTGTGGATGGAAGAGCAAAATACTAGCGGAAAACTAATGATGTTTTGAGTTTAGTTCGGACTACCACGGAATTTTATAAATATAAGGAACAGCAGCAATTAAAATTTAGAAAAATTGTTAAAAATTTCTGCTCGTTCGTAGGGGAAAAATGGAGGAGGTTCCACAGAAATTAAAAGTTCTTCTCCAAGTCGAATGATGCCGTGGTTGTCGGGGGATTAAGATTTGTATTATATTTTATTATTTTGAAGAAAATTTGTTCCCATTTAAGCTTATAATAATTAATTTTTTAAGAATTATTAACTCTAAAATGGTTTTTCTTGTTTTGTGTTTTTTCGCATTCAAAATACTACTTCTTCCACAATTAATAATTTCAAATCACTTCAATTTTTTTCCCTGTGTCTTGTATGTAATGCAAGTAACAAAATTAGGGATCCATTTTGCTGTAAATTGAATACTCTTTTAAAAAAATTGAAATGGGGGAATATCAGGCTTTTGGTTGATTTTTAACACACACACATACATGTATCAACATTTTTTATTTTTTCCCTCCAAAACTAACTAAGGTATTGTAAAATCGATCCCTAAAAGTGTTTAAAAAATAACCTCAGAAATATTACAAAAATTTCATGTCAAAAAATTAATACTAAAAGAGCAGAATTTTAAAAATTTCCAAATTGTTTAAAAGAAATTAAACTTGTAAAATTGTGTGAATAATATGGGCAAAATTTTATCTCGTATCACTTTCTTAAATAAACATTATATGAAATGCTAAAATGTAATTTTTTAATATATAAATAAAAAAATGCTCAAAGGGTGCCGAGTCATTTTAAACACTACCTATTATCCTTTATTGTATATGTGCAATGTTATGTTTGATTCTATTTGCTTAATCTTTAACGATTATTAAATTAATTTTTTTTAACTTGATACACTATATCTTGTATATATTCTCCCACGTGTAAATTACTGCGTCTGTTAATATCCTTAGATCCTTGTTCAAAAACTAGTTACACTTAGCAATCATTTATTCTTGATCAAATTCAAACTTGACATAAATTAGTTAAGACCCTATTAACCTTGTTTGTTAGTAAAAAACAGAAAAGAATACCCAAATTACATTAATTATTATGGTTTTAGATCATTATGAAGACTTTAAAGCTATAAAATAGTTTCCGTTAGCCAGATTGGGAAAACGCCCACTGTGCGTAGTTATCGTATGCAATGGCACCCGATGAAAATTATAATTGAATATTGGGTCAAAAATATTGAAATTTTGAGAAGCTCTGAATTATGCTCATATGGTGGCTGCTAGAATTGATCAGATACTTCAGAAATTAGTAAGAACTCTGTAACTGAATTTCCAAAATTTTACTTAAAGGGAAAAAAACAACATTTTTTCCTCTATAAACCTCTTTTAAAACTAAATAGTAAAATCTATTTTTTTAAAGTTTTTTAAAAATAAAAATATATACAGTGGCTCTCACAAAAGTGTTCATACACTTGAAATATTCTAAAAAAATTATAATATTTTCGACTAATAAAAATCAATATATACCAGAATTAAGTTTTAGAAAATTCAACACATTGACAGAAAATTGATTGGGATGACAGCAAATTCTACGTTTTTGGTTCAGATAGGAGTATAATAGTTCGAAGAAGAAAAAAACGAAGAACTTAATCGCAAGAATTTAGTTGAAAGAATGGTGTTGAAGCTGTTCTTGTGTGTATAGGGGAGGGGGTGTATATGAGTTTCAAGATTAGATATTTTGGTATATTTTGATGTTATTGTAAATCATGATCTTAATTTAAATATTTTTGAGAACAACTTGAAATTTTCCACCCAAATTGTGAGTATTGGAGACGAAATCATTTTCAATTAGACAATGACCCTCATCGTTTAACTCTCAACGTACGCCTCTATTGTCTTTATAATTGTCCTGAAATTTAGAAAACACCTTCTCAGTCTCCTGATTTAAGCTCAGTAAAGCATATTTGGTAAGAATTTGGAGTTAGACTAAGGAAACGTCACATATAAAAGCAAAATGGGAACTAAAAGCAATAATCCCAAAAGAATGGAGGAAAATCGATGTAGAAACTACAAAAAACGGATCAAATCTATACCAAGACTTCAGAAGTTGATGTGGACGCTAGAAGATATCCCACTGTAACATAGGTTTCCAACCTTTTTTGAACTGGTTCTTCTAGTAATTCATTCCATACCGCCGTCTCTCACTTCAGAAAAATAAATGGTGATAACACGAATTAAATTTTTACAAATTATTCTATTACTGATAGAATATAATTTTTAATTTAGTTTTTTTCTAAAGACCCCGATTTGTTTTACTTGCAAGTGTAAGAAATATCTATCGCCATGAATATACAATTTTAAATACATACACAGTAAACACATAAGATAATCAGTGATCAAGTTTACTTTTGTTAGTGCATAATCAGAGTGGGTTTTTTTTCTAGTCATTTTTAGACTATATTTGGTTAATCTGCCCATTCCCCTCCATACCATCTCAAAACTCTCTAACTTATTCTGGGTCTTTTGCTGCCCCTCCCCGAAAGCCCCAAACACCCACAGGAGGGCGTTATCACCCACGTTGAATACCTATGCACTATAAGTGCTAAATTATGAAGAAATACAATAATCAAAGTTATGTTCAGATTTTTTTTTTAAATGTACGTAGAATTTCGTGGCGTAATTTTATAGCATTTTTTTGATTATTATTTTTTCAAAACAATAGTTATACTATGTTTTAAAAATTAATGATGTCATTACAGTAAGAGCAAGTTACAGATATTAATTAAAAATTACAATTCCGATACATTAGTTTTTATTAGTCGGAAACAGTAAATTTTCTTAGAAATTTGCAAGTGTACGAACAATTTGAGAGACACTGCAGAAGAAGAGAAAAGAGTGTCACATAAAGGTAATCGAACACTTAATTTTTGAATTTTGATTCTTATAAATAAATTTATTAAATACTGGCTGTACCCTGCCGCGCGTTGCTATGGCTAAAAAGAAAGAAAAGAGAAAGCACATATTTTTATATGTTTAAACATTTGCATTTGACATATGATTTTTTATAAAAAAAAATTATAAATGTTGTTGTTGTTTCTAATGCCTTTTGTCTGACAGTGTCAGATCGAGGCCCACGAAATTCATTGTGGCATAGAGCTAATATGTATGCCTGTCGTTAGCTGTAGCTTTGATCATCATCCAAGTGACAATACAATTTGTCTGGGCTTCACCCCAATATTTAAGGAGAACATCCTTGAGATAGTCAGGGTCTTCCACCTCCCCTTCCACAAACCTCACGAGAGGACTTGCAGCTCAATGGCTTTTCAAAAGTACCCTCATGCCGCAAAGGCACAATACATTTACAAACATCGATGCCTTCTCCAAGATTTGAACCCAGCCTCTACGACACTTCAGTAAGCGTCACTAACTACTAAACCAGATTTACTGCAAAATATATAAACACAAAACTTTCCTTAACTGATTTCATTTGTAACTTGTTAACCAAATACTTGAAGTTATTACGGCTTATTTTCCTCCTTATGTTATGAACCTAAAATCATTTACATTGTCCCCACAGTGGAGACCTCAAGCTCAAAGATAAATTTAGAATGGCTCTACTCTAGATTCCTTAAGGGCAAAGGGTTAGTTTTACAATGCTTACGGGTATCTCTGTTAAATCAGAAGTGTGTTTACAAATGCACATTTCTCCAAACAATGTCATTTGTATTTCCCAATATTATATAGGAAATGTTGTGATTCCTATATATATGACAAACAAAGTTTTTAATGGCTTTGGTGGTTCTCCAAGATGAGGCAGTTTAATTTTTCCAGTGGTGTAAAACATTCCTTTTGTTTCTCCCTTAAATTTCAGAGCTTAGCAATAAGGACACACTTCAGTAATTGTGCTGATGCGATCATGCTGGTTAGACCTATAACCATCTGCTGGGTTGTAACGGAATGCAACTGTTATCGTGTGATTACTCGCCACTAAGTCATGTTTGACGCTGAAATGCTATTTCTCGTTAGCACTTTCAGCCATTCGTAACCTATTGTATTCCTTTTGTTACGAACAGAGCAGACCTAATGTTGTAAGAAAAATGCTGTACTCGAAAACGTTCATGCTCAAGTCTGGCTGCATGTTGCTCTGTTGCGCCCTCAGCACATGTTTATTCCATTATTTGTCTACTTTTCTCATTTTCTATGCAATTACTCGTTGTACTACTTTTGCCTAGCAAGTACGACAACCTAATAATTTCCTGCAAAGCATTATTTTTATGTACTGAAGCCAATTGACTGCACTTAAAAAGAAGACAAAAAGTCAAAACAAAAACTTTGTGATGGGTCTTTATGCGACTTTCAACAACTAATCCTCTTGGGGAGTTTTTGGGCTAGCTTTCGCGATTATTTCACAGCCATCCCTCTCAAGAAGAAACCCTGAGATGCAAATTAGTGTATATAAAGTTAGAGTTTAATAATCGTAGGTCAGAAGGAGTGGAGCATCTGAACGCAGTATTATTATGGTAAGAATTAGAATTACGCATATTGACTAAAAGACAGATTTTTGCTACTAGACTAAATTAGTGAATCCAGAGTTATTAGGATAGGATTTATTAAAGCTAAAC
>BMAV01009957.1:0-33705 GCA_019973955.1 Trichonephila inaurata madagascariensis
TTATATTGCCGACAAATTTGCAAATTAGATGCTACAATTAATTTTGGAATTGGCCGTTCGAAGAAAGTTTAGTGTTGGCGTCGATAACTCTATGATGTTTAGCATCGACAAGCAAATTAAAATGTTTTAGAAATCAACCCCAATGATTGGTTGGCGTACATCTGCGATTACGAAAGACCAGGTAAATTGCGTCGTAAACCTATTAAAATCGTTTTGTCCCATAAAGTCTGTTTTTTGTGCCATTCGCAGCGTACAAAGTTAAGTCTTGTTGAACTTTAGCATGAGGCGCGAAAGATTTGGAATAACGAAATATCCGCTCCTGTATCGATCAAAAAGTTATCTTGAGAATAATCGGCCAATAAAATGCGGTTAATGAGGCGATCGCCAATGAGGCCAGGAGACGATCCATTCTGGTTTTCCGAAGAAAAAGAGCATGGGTAGCACATTTTTTGCTTTGTTGCCAAAATTTGTATGGTAAAACAATATCCATTTGTGGTTCTTGGTACCTTTTAAAACGTTTTCCGAATTACTGCGATTGCGGAAATGGTTTGAGTTGCGGGCTGGGCTACGGGAACGCTTCACGAAACTATTTAGTTCGCTTACTTGCTGCGTAAGTTGAGCAATTTTTGTCTAATTGTGCAGTTTTTGTCAGATGTTGCTGCAACTGAATTAATTCCTTGGGAAAAAGTCAGGTCATTGTTTTTTATCCAACAGTAGCTAGCTGATCCTAAGTTTTCGTTGAGAGCAGCAAAATGTTTGCGTTCCGTTAGGCAAACGTCCGAGCCACAGCGATTTCAAAGCGGCTCGCCAACATTATCGCCTGCGGGGGACGCATGCGCGTAAGGCTTGTGATGGCCGTTGGTCCTAATTCTAACCCTGGAGGAGAGTTCGAATTTTAGAATCCCCCACTTTCTGAATGCACTTCGATTAAACGTTTTTTAAAAGCTTCGTACTTTCCTTTTTCAGGTGGTTTTAGAACCAAGTCGCTAACAGAATTTAAAATGTCTGACTCAACAGCAGACAGAACATAATTAAATTTAGTGGTATCATTTAAAAATTTTTCCTAAATGAACTGCGCCTCTAATGCACAAACCATTAGCGCAGGGTTATGTTTTTCCAAAAAAGGGGGTGGTTTGACTGCCACGTGGGATATCTGGGTTTCTATCACATTCATTAGGCATGTTGGAAGGTAAATAGAAATCTTTTACATAAGTATATTTTACGTTGAAAAACAAACGTTAGGGAAAAAGAAATTATATTTGCATAAAATATGAATACAGGATTAAAAATCTTACATGCATGCGATACACAAAAATTATTTCTTCGCAAAATGGGCAAACAGTTTTAAAAAAAAAAATTATTCGGCGTATGTTAAACTGAGTGCAACAAAAAATTTTTGAAAAACATACAGCACACATAAATGAAAAGAAAAGTATAAAAACTTTACTGTTTTCAGCGACAACTCAGGCATGAAATGATTATAAATTTTATGGTGGGAAGAATCCGAAGATAAAAGATTAAAATTAAAAAGTTAACGTAATTATCTTTAAAATGAACTGGATGTTAACGGGTTGCGTTCACGCGGGTTCAGGTCACCAATTATGGCGTGAAGTGAGAATCTATTTAAGGTTTATTACGCCATATAAATAATAAAATGAATGATAAAAAAGGTTAAAAATATTTTTAATTTACAGCATTATAAAAATATTAGAATTACTAAAATTACTTAGGATTTGAAACATGAAATTGAATAAGGAAAGCACGTCTTTCCTCATTGCGAGTCAAGAAGTTGTTAGAGCGAGTGTCGTTCATATCAGTTCACTTCTTCTGCTCGCCGAGGATTTAGTTCAGAGATTAGAGGTGGAGTGGATGCTGAGGGTACGCCACATATACTACGTTATTTTATTTAAAGACCAGTTTTAAAAATGACGCTTTATAGAAAATGAGGTAATTTAAATCCTTTTTCTTAGACATGATCCATAAAAAGATAATTACATACTTATCAAAAAAAATTAAACCTTTATCATAGAACAGCTAACAGGAGCGACTCTAGGGCCGGACAAGCCGGACCCTTGTCCGGAGCGGCAAGTTTTAAGGGCGGCGTTTTGATCGAATTTGAAAAAAAAAAAATTGTTACAGTAAACTTGATATAATTTCTGAAGTATTATTGGGTGTCAATTTGGTATTTCATTTAATGTATTTTATTTCCTTATTTTGTACTCTGTAAGTCTACTGTCAGTTTACTGATATGTTGGAACTTGAAGGGCTCGAGGCAGTAGTATATGTTAAATTATGAAATTTGATGTGTTTACACATTTTCACTTGAACTTTCTCCCCATCTCGGAGTGAGGCCATAACAGACATTCCTTTCCCCCATACGATGTTCGATGTCAGTTATCCAAAGGGGGACAGAGGTAATAAGTTTTTGGTAGATAGTGAGACACAGAAGATGTTTTGGTTTAGTCTTGAGTGTAATTACTATAAGTTAAAATAAACGCTTGTGATCCCCACCATCAGTAGACTCTTTTTCGAAGAGGCTGTCCTGCTGGAATAGGCAATTCCTTCTCTTATATTTAACTCGTTTGAAATAATAACAGATAATTATGTCCTTAATTTGGAATTATTTTGTAATTTTTAAGATTTAAAATAATATATATATATGTGTGTTTGTGTTAGATTGTTAATGTGATTAAATCGTAACTTGTTACAGAAAAAACTGTTTATTTTTTAAACAAGAATAAATAAAATGAAGAATAATAATTAATGAATTAAGTGAAACATAATTAACAAACATAACTGGCTTTCATAATGTTTTTATGGGTCATTACTGCTGTGCCGATGTGCGCCTGCCTCTCTCGTTCTCAATCTCTTGTCCGTCGTGTTCTAATCTCTCTTCTCTCGCTGTCCCTTCCGTCCAAGTTCTTGCCCTCTGCTTCACTTCGCAGCCACCTGGGAGGGGGATGCAAGGGGGGCCTTGCAGTAGAGCGTAGCGCCGCCCGCTTCACAAATATATATAGTGCTAAGCTGCCTTTTTGTGTTTACAAGAATTATTCAAGTTTTATAAGTGTGTATCTATGTGTACCATTTATCTTTCTTAATTATAATTTTCTGCTTTGGTTAGAGGGGCGGCATTTTCTATTTTTGTCCGGGGCGGCAAAACTGCTAGAGCCGACCCTGCAGCTAACCATGAATTGCAGTACCAACAGTGTCAAATTGATGTATGACAATTAGACTTATTCTATGCTGCATATGTAAAGTAAAATTCAAGTTTTGATTCATACAGTTATTGATTTTAGTAACAACAATAATAATGATTTATTATATTAATACCATTACATTGCAGTCAGGGATTAGCTCCTATATGATATAACTATAGGTTAAAATGCGATTTTTGTCTCATAGAAAATTACAAGCTTTTTTACTACCTTCTTTAATTGGAAAAAAACGCATTAAAAAATTATAGATTTACAGACATTATTAGTTTTTGTTTTATGCCTTTACAAATTTTATATGAGTTTTCCTCAGATTTTCATTTTGAAAGATATGCAAGGGTTTTCTATTCAATAAAATTTTTTTGTTCAAGATAATTTTGAAATTTTTTGAAGATACTTATATATATATATATATCTGTTCTATAAAAGTTTTATATAAATTTAGATCTGAGAACTCTAGCTAGTTTTTTTAAAACATTTAAGTTTATATCTTAAAAATGTTCATATTTCTTCCAGGTTTCCAAATTTAACAATATTCGTGCTTTTTCTCGGATTATCTACCAGAACAATTATTAAAATTCAACAAGGAAACAGGTTTTCAATTCTATACCAACTTAAGAAAGTGTAATAAAAAGGAAGCTTAATTTGGAAATTAATTCGATGAATATAATATAATCGGCCCTCCATTTTGCGAACCTCTATCTTGCGAATTTCTCTATTTCGCGAACTTTTTCCTGGAACCAAGAACATTTTATGATTTTCTTCGTCAAATAACCTCCAAATAGCTAAGTGCATTTTCCATTTATCAAACTTTCTCTCTGTTTTTGAAATATTTCTGGACCTACATGTGATGTAATGAGCAAGTAAAATCATTTGAAATCATTAGACTTGAATTGTGTGAAAAAAAATATGCCTGATGAGGTATTTCGTGCACTGCAAAGATGCAAGGAATGAGATAAAACATTTAAAAAAAAAAACGAAAAAACTCAAAACAAAATTAATAGACTTAACCAGTAGTTAAAATGAAGGACACGCATTCCTAAAATTACTGGTGATAAAATATGCATGTTTAAAATTACTTGTAGGCTTAAAATTGGAAAATGTTCTTAAAATTTTTGTTAATCATAATACAAAAGTAATTTTTTAAAGTTGGAAATATACTGAGTATTTCTTGACAAAGTTGTTTTTTCTCCCCTGCTTTCCTATCCGAATTCTTTTTGATAGGTAAGATATGTAAAATAAATAGATACTAACTTACAAAAAAGGTGTGTGAACAGTTAATTTTATAATAATGTATAGTTATGTGAATTCAAAATTTGTTTTAAGTGGTTTTTAAACTATATTGAAAGAAATCATTTCACGAAATTTTCCAAATAACGAATTTTTTTTCAGGTTTAGCGACGACTGTAATTTAATGAAATTTTTGTCATATTTTCATGCGTATCGGAAATAATAACATTAATTTGTAAAACAAGAAATAGATGTGTTTGCAAACAGAATTATACAAACTATTTATGAAAAAATTGCTCTAGGTTATTTTCTTAGAAAAGTAACATTTTCTTGTGAAAGACTCAAATTGAAAATGATTATTTCCTGATGAGTATTCTTACATAGCAATTTCAAATACAATTTGTATCTAAGGTATGAGCAGAAAGAAATTTATTACATACCTATCAAAAAAAAAATTGAATTAAATACGCTAAGACAAATATTCCATCTTTATTCTTAAACCCTATGGGCAATGTTTATGATACCCAAGAAAATGTAAACGTACTTGTTCATTCACTTGTGGATATTCCAAAATATTTGCGCGGATTTAAAAAAAAAAAAACACCGCGCACGCACATACGTTCTGAAAGCGACTATATATCTGTCAATCATTTCTTAACCACACCCTATTGCTATAGTAACGACGGGTTATCTTTTTTTACAAGCATTAACGCTTTGACGTCATCCGAGTTGCAAACTACGCCATCTGTTGGATAAAGGTAGTTTTTGAAAATATGGCCGTTGGAATATAAAATTTACCAAACACAAATAATTAAAAAAATTTCCGAAGTATTTGTCATTACTTTTCTTTTGATGACCAAGAAAGGAACAACAACAAAAAATTCACAAAAATATTAGTACAATTATTATAATAAATCTTATATGATAACACAAATAACCAACAATAAACAAATCCAATATGGAAAAGTAGGCTGACATTTACTTATAACACTTCCCTTTTAAACATTCCATTTTTTAAAAACCCGGGATAACAAGCGATATATAAACCCTTTGCTCTAAGTGGGGGGAAAAATTTTCAAGGTTTTTGAAAGATACGAATAAAATATAAAACCCAAAAATCTACAGATCATCTTACCCATATAGTTAAAAAAGTTTAAAAATTTTTTTGCATTAAATTTTGAAAACTTTGAATTTCGATGTTTTCCCCTAGAGTAACATTACACCAAGTTCCGGTTCCCTAAAAGTGTTCAAAGAGAATTTGCCCAATATTTTTTAAATCTAAAAATCAAGCATTATATGTCCGCACTAAGTGGCTCCTTTTTCCAATGCTTTTTCTTTTTGTTCTTTTTTTGCTTTCCCAAAAAAATAATGAAAAGTTCTCCGTAAAGCTATATGGAATGCCCGCAAAATTTAGTACTTTAACTTTTCCGTTTTAAAAACTCTATTGTTTTTGAACTAAAAAAAAATTAACAAGGTATTTTGGAAGAGATAAATAATATAAAATCCTTACTCTGAAATCTACAGATAATCTTCTATCCAATTAGTTCACAAAAAAAAAAGTTTCAAAAACTTGTATTGTAAATTTGAAAAACTCAATTGAATTACGATGTTTTCCCGTAGATTAACATTAAACCGGAAGTAGAATTGGAAGTCATTTGGTTTCTGCTCAATGTTGTTTACAAAGAACTTGACCATAGGAATTATAATTCAATTTCCTTATTCCTTTACTACGATGTTAAATTTTTAATAATCATAAAACTTAAGTTGATAGAATCTTTTTTTTTTTTTTTTTTTTTTTTTTTTTATACAGATTCTATTCATGTTTAAGACAAATTTTATCCATCCGTTTTATTTTGATCTCAGAATTTTTTTTTTCCTCCAACAACACTCTGTATTCGGTTTTAAATAATTTCAGAGTTTGATTTTAATAATCCTGTTTTTGATTTTTGTTTCGAATGATTTAATCTCCACATTTCCACCCTTTCCACACAGTGTTCATATTCATATTGCAGATGATAATCGGAAACGGTGGAAAAAATCATGATCGTACATGTTATCTGCGCTTGCGCCATCTCTCCCGTGGGTAGGGAAATCACTAAAAGCTATGTTGATGAATGTTTGTATTTGAAAAGGTGAAAAGCATTATAGAAATGTCAACTACTGAAATAAATTTAAGAGTCACTGGTCAGAGCAGTCAAGGGGGCAGAAGATATATGGAAGATGCATTTGTTGTTGCATATCAACAAACTGAAGACAAAAAAGATTTAGAGTATGCCTTTTTTGGAATATTTGATGGTCATGGAGGTAGGGAAGCTGCCCAGTATGCAAAAAACAATTTGTTGGACAATATAGTCAATCTGAAGCAATTTTGGTTGGATGATGACGATATGGTTCTAAGCGCAATCAGAGATGGTTTTTTAAATACTCATTTAGCTATGTGGAAAGAAGTGGGTAAGTGAAAAATTTTATGTAGTAGAGATTTTAAATTAGTTTCTCTCAATTTTTATTCTTTTTAAACTTCGTTATTATCATTTTCAGAGGTGCACATAATGTTTTATAACAAGGAAGCATTATCACCTAATTTATTGCGTGAAATTGTTTTGATAAATAATTTGTTTCATTATTTGAATCGATTTTGCACTTAACAGTCGTTGAGTACAAAATTCATTCATGATTATGTTTAGTCATTTTTATTTTTTGATTTCAAAACATTTGGTACAGGAAAATATTTACTTTTTTATTTTAAGCGATTTTCTCTTCATAATTAATATTTATTGTTGATAAATAAAATTGATTGGTGAAGAGATTGTTCGTAATGATTATAGTTTAAAAAATATTCTTCAATGTACTCGGTAGATTCTTGTTTTTGAACGTAATCGTGATCATTTTAATTCAAATTCGTTTTTGAATGAATCAAATAAGCATTGATTTGTTTTATTTCTTACAATGTAGAAAAGTGGTATGTGTAAGTTTTTAAATGTCTCTAATACATTATGAATATCTTTAATAATAATCTCTCTTTTATATTTGAAATGTATTCGGAGTAAGGTTTTTTTCGAAATGTTTTACTTTATTTAGAAAATAAACCAATACTTAATGTAATGTTTATATAGTAATACTATTGTATTTCTATATAAACAGTTCCTATGTGAAGTATCATACAGTTAGTATGTTTTCTAAACAATATTAAATATCTTCAATTTATCTTGTTCATGGAACGAATATAATAAATTTGCTGATAATATAAAGAATTAGCATGAAAAGATTCAATAAACATTGGGGAGAAGGGTTCAGGGCTAGAGTTTTAAAATAGATGTGAGTGCACCGAAGAAATCTATAATCACATTAAATGACATGATTTATTACTTATATGTACTTTTGAACTTATTAATTTTACCTTGATGTAGCGACTTAAAATTTGTTATTTTTGATTAGTAGCTTGCTAAAGTAAAAACTACCTTGTACTCTGAATTTCATTATTATTTTTTTCGAACTATATCATTGTTTTCATTTACAGTTATTGTTTTCTTGACAAAACTATTTTTATCATTCTAAGATATTTGTAACTACACTTAAGGAACTTGCCTTCTTTAGAAAGAGATTTATAAGCTTGTCTTATACCTTATGATCTTTCTTCTGTGCCATGAGACTTACTATTTGATAAAACTTAAGTAATGTGCCTCAAGATGCCTTGGAAATTTTTCTTTTTTCCACTAAGGCAGTGCTCCCCAACCTTTTTATCGTTGTGTGCCAGTCAATGTTTCATAATTTTACCACAGTGTGCAGAAGGTGGATTTTTGATTATTTTTATTTTAGATTGTTTTGATTTAATAATTTTAATTTAATTGTGTGTGTGTGTATTTAAATATGCCTTCAGAATAAAATAACTTAAAAAAATGTTTGTAAAGTGATTTAGCATGGAATATAAAATTATTTCCATGGTAAGTTGCTCAAACCTAAGAGAAATACACCACAGTAAACAAAATGGAAATAATTGAATGTTCCTTGGGCAGCTGGTACCATTTGATCCATAGACCGGAACTAGTCTGTGACCTCCTTGCATCAATTTTACTTGAGTTTGCTCAATAGCAATAAATGGTTATTTCCATGTTTTATTGTGACTGAAGTAAGTGGTGATGGTCATGAACTAGTGGCTGGCTTTTCTGTCGCGTCTCGGGTTTGAATTGGAATGTTATAAAAGGAAATGCAAACTGATTTTCCAAGCTTTGCAACAATAATTATAACTGTACAGATACCAAAATGCTTCCTTTTTATATTTTTATAAATAAAATTAGTTAAACTGAAATCTTTTTCAAGTGCACTAAAGCTTTATTCCAAGCATCCATTTTTAGCAGCATTCAAACATTCTAAGTCACAGTTCACTGCCATTCATAAATAATGAAATAGTTTTGATCATAATTGGTTTTCCGTTTCACGAATGCAAATCTCGCCAAGTTGGTGTGATTGGTGACAACACACAGTATGCACATAAAAAATACAAATAAATATTAGTTTGCATTAGTTTTTGATCCATTTTTGATGAATTATGAAATAGACATAATTAATAAGGTAAGACTGTGACTTGTTTTGAAAATATGGAACTATAAAGTTACCAGCTGGAATATTCCATTTGGCGTCAGTTATATCATTTTTATGCCATATAAATGGAAAAGTACCAAAAAACATAACAATTATACAATTTTAACATGTAATATCACTGAAGTTGTGCGTTGTAGATAAGCAGATGCATATCAAATGTATGGAGGTCGAAAGACTTCACAATGGTGTACTGTAGAAGTTTGGAAAGTGAGGTGCTAGCTCAGGTGGCATTCTCATCATTTGACTGTGATTAAAAATTACTAAGTCCATTGCCAATAACCTTCTTGTTACTTTGAAGTGTTATGTTAATAAAACTTCATTAAATCCATGTTTTACCTGTAGTTGGTCCTATAGTTGGAAATTTTTTTTAAGTTAAAGGTTTTGATTCTACTAGCAGTTTAGTTGCCATGTATTTTTTAATTTATATTATTTACAATCTCCAGTCAATCTCATGTATTTTGTAAATAATTTGTCTGACCATATGATGTTGATAGGTTGCCGGAGCACCTGATCTCCAAGGAGATATAAATCTCCTATCGTAACATGAATGCATATCTTAGTCATTTTCCTTTTATTTTATAGCAATTTTTCTCTCTACTCGGATTATATTTTTGAACTTGCATATTAGCATCACCACAGCAAAATTTTGCCCTGCAAATCATGCCACGATATAAAAACAACAAAAATTCTTGTGTTTTATTTAAAAAAAATAACCAGTCAGATTTTAATGAAAAATGCCTTGATTCACATGACGTAGATTTGGCTGCTGTGATGCCAATATGCGAGTACCATATTTTCTCAACCCCTTCCTTCTTGCTCCCCTCAAAATCACGGGGTGAAATTTCCCCCTCTATTTCTCATGCTCGTAATATTTCCAGGCTGGAGTGTTCAAAAGTAACACATTAAAAGGATTAAAAACTCTATTTCTTATGCCCAAAATGGTAGTACCAGATTATTAGTAATGTGTTTAGAGATAGTTATTTTTGTTTTAAACTAAACGTTAGCACGATCAAACATATACGTATATTAATGATATGTTTTTGTGACATTAGCTCAGTTAATTAGTTCCACTCTTCAAGAATACACGTGGGTTGCGTTCTGTGATAATATATATATTATCTTGTATTCGTTATCCAGTTAGTCAGGAAGTGAACCAGTTTCTACTTTAAGTATAAATGGATCTGAGTGTGATTCTGAAATAACTGATTGTTTTGAAAGTTCGGTTAGTGAATCTGAGAATAGTAATGATGGATCTGTTCTGATGTTGGCCTTTGCAACTCATGCTTTAAAATTTATCTCGCGTATTTGCATTGTGCATAAGTGCAAATAAAATTCACTTTTAATGTTCAAAACACATGTTTTTAATTTTTTTCTTTGCTAGAAAACCAACATTTAGTCATAACCCTAAATGTTGGCTTTTTTTTAAAAAAATTAATCTTTTCTATTTCAAGCTAAAAATTTATGCAAAATTTAAAGATAAGTACATACATTATGCATACACTTATTTTTTTATAATTTTCTTAAATAAAAAAAATAGGCACTTTTATGACCGTTTTGTTCAAAATTATGCTACCCAAAAGGTTTTAAGCTAATTCGTTTTATTAACTTTTCTCATTCCCTTAAATTTATTTGTTTCAAAGTGTCAGTTGGTAGCTCTTAGTTTCAGTAAAATCTCCTTGTGTTGGTTTCAAAGTAAGTTAGTAATATTTGGTTATAATTCTCGGTTGCTTTTTTTGCCCCCCCCCCTTCCCCCAAATTTTGCTTTCCTAATTTTTGTACCACTAAGCAAATCCTGCTGGCAATTTTTTTTAAAAAATATTATTCCTTTGATAGCATTTTATTGATTGTAGTAAATATTGTAAAATCCAATGTATAATGCTCACCCATATTTTCAAGCTGCAATTTTTAATTTTTAGTTATATTCGCGATTTTACACGCACCCCCTTTTTTTACAAAGAAACTTGAAATGTACATATGCAATTCTGTTATGTTTTGAACTGATTATTCGAAGTATTTTCCCGAGCCTTTGCACACACACACATAAAAATAGTATACTTTTAGCACTACAACCTTGAAAGTTCATTAAAAATGTTATTTCTTTTAAATAATCAGTATTTTGAAATGTGTACAAATCTAATTTTTTTATATTCATCTCTTTTTTTTTTAATTTTTAAGGTTATCATTTTTATACCTGGCGTATAACATGCACCCGTAAATTTCGGTCTTACATGTGGTGTTCAAAGTGCGCATTAAACGCCATATTTTATGGTATCATGTAAAACTATTAGATATTTAACTTCCCTAAAATATATTTATTTTTGACAGAAAGAAAAAGGGGAAAAAAAGAAAACTAGTTAGATGAAATAAAACATTTTTATTAAATAAAAACTGTATGTGGTTATTGAAAATGGGCTTTCATTACTAATCAATACAAGATTTACTTATAGTTGATTTATTAGAATCACACACAAGTTATTGCCCATTTAGGACTTAAAATGATCAGGACTGAAGCCAAAATTCAAAACTTTTCAGAATTCACTTTTGGTCTTTGTTTTAAAAGAGTGATTTACAGCTGGGTCTTGTGGAAGTTTTTATTAAAGGCCTTGTGTATTTCAGGGATCTATTGAGGATCGATAAGTTTCTTCTGTTTTAATATTTTATATAATTTTCAAGGATCACATAATTGATGGTAGTATCTGCAAAGGTATAATATAGATTGGCATTTGTGTGGTCCATGCATTTTTATAGCAGAAGGTATAAATAAAACGATTGTTTTTTCTAATTTTCTATTCATATTCTTAAATAAATTGAATTCTTCAATTACTTGAATTTATTAGTATTAAGTATTTCCCTCCCCTTCAGTTCCATGCCTAAATTGTGGAGGTGGAGATAGGTGATGTCGCCATCTTATCATAAAGAAGTCCAACCTGTGTGTCTCGGGCTCGGGCAACTTTTATTACTTCCCTTCGGGAAGGACATGATAACAACAACATTAGTATTAAGATTATATATGCTGTATATTATAGAGAAAGATGTAGAGGTTTATGAAGGAAATTATTCTTTTAAAAGGGGTCTATATTGAAAAAAGTTTACTAACCCCTTTTCTAAAACAAGGATTATGTTGCATATAAAAAAGAAAGAAACCACAGTATTTGAGAGAAAAGCTAATGTTTTTATGTATGTTGAACAAAAAATTTCAATAAATTTATTTTTGAAGTATAAAAATTATTTGGAGATCATAACCAGTGAATAGTGACTTAATTAGGAAGTATGTGTGTGGTTTTTAAATCTATTTAGAGGCATTTATTAAAAAATACTTTTTGAACAGTATATTTCAGAAGGTTGAAAGGATTGAATATGTAGGTTTAAGAATTGTCAATGTAAATTGGCTTGTTTCAAGAGTTTCGTATTCTTCTATGAACAGATGCCAAAAGGGCTGTGTTAAATATTACCTACTGCAATTAAGTTATTTTATCATGAAAAAAATCCATTTAATTACAATTGCAGATAATAAATAAAGTACTTATGATAAATAATTGAATTTTATTTAAGGATTTGCTTTTTGGTACTTGCATACTATCGCAACCATGTTTGCGACATTGAATAAAATCGCACAAATTCTAAAAACAGAATGCGCTGAAAGGAATGCGGAGCACATAATCGAAAAATGCTGTCTAAGTAAGTAATTATAAATAAGTAATGATCAATAAAAAATAACTATATATATAATTTTTATTATTTAATTTATTTTTATATTAGTAATTTTACATTATTATATAATTTTTTTACATTATTTTATTATATAATTTTCTATATTATTTTATTAGATTATTTATTATATATTGTCAAATGAGTAGGCTTAAAATGGCAGCAAGTGGAAAAATATGAAAGGAAGCACATGGTTGCCAATTCATCCCTTTTGACTCATGGAAATTCAGGGTTGCCTATTTGGTGAGTTATCTTAGACGTTAACATGGTTGTGATAGTACGTAAGTATCATTTTTTTCTTCTGTTATAATCTTTTCTACTAATGCAGCTATGTGTTAATGCAGGGGTACTCAACCTTTTTTTCCTCTGGGCCGCATACATGTGGCAAATATTTCACGCAGGCCACAACATGAGAATAAATGGGAAAAAACATTATAAGACCAAAGAAATATTGGACACTTAGAATATGGAAAACTGATCAAAATATTAAAATTCATTTTTGACTTTTAATACTATATTAATCTGTATGAAACATACATTTTTTTTGTTTTTGTTTTTTGGTTTTTTGCATTTTTTTAAGAGTTATGGGGTAGTTTCGGTTCCCTTTCATCCATGACCAAGCTCCTAGTTTACATTCTACTATCATACAAACAAAGCTGCCATGCCATTTAATAATTAGATTTTTTTCTTTTAACAAAGTTTATCTTATTTTTATTTCAAACATTAATTTATCAAGTGGAGAATGGCAGAAAAGAGGAATTTTGACTGAATTCCAGACTGAAATCAGTAGTATTTGTTTATAATTAAAACTCACTTTTACTCATAAAATGGCCATTATTCCAGTTCAGTTCGCTACTTCACTGTTATTTATTATTATTACCCGTTACCAACAGAAAAAAAAATCTTGCATTTCATCCCAGTACAAAATCGACAGCAAAATTGGTAGATCTGATTGCTTGATGGATAGAAATTCCAACTACATTTTTAATTCATTGATCTTAAATAACTAAATTTTTTTAGTGTAATTGGCCAAGAACGGGCCACTCAGAAAAGCTCGGCAGGCCGCAGATTGAGTTTCGCTGTGTTAATGAGTCCTTGGTGCTAGGTCTCCCTGATTTGATTTAATTTAAATTACTTGTTGGAAATCTTTAAGGAAGGAAGGAAAGGAAACAAGAAGAAAATAACGTCCTATTGTAATAAAAAAAGATAAAAAAGGTTAATATTGGTCAAATATTACAATATGATGTTAAAAGTGCATAATATTAGGTTGGGGAAAAATAAATCCATTATTTTTGCATGAAATTCAAGACTTTATTTAACATGCTTAGGATTGTCCGATTTGGGTCAAATATGCACAGTTTTGTTGTATAATTTGTTGTCATTTTAAAGGTATCTTCATAATGCCTCTCTCATAGAAGTCTTGGTCCTTATTGGCTAAAAACTCTAGTAGTCGAATTTCACAATCTTCTCTTGATCCCAATTTCTTATCTCTCGGTAAGTTTTGCAATGCAAGAAAAAGGTGGTAATCGCTTGGTGCCAGGTCTGGACTGTATGGTGGATGCATTAAAACTTCCCAACCAAGCTCCCAGAGTTTCTGGCGAGTCACTACAGGGAAGTGTGGCCTGGCGTTGTCTTGATGGAACATAACACCTCTTCTGTAGGCCGTTTCTGGTCAATCGCTAGCTTCAAACGGCCCAGTTGTTGACAGTAGAGATCTGAATTTTGTGTTTGGCCATACGGAAGCAACTCATAATAAATTATTCCTTTTCAGTCCCTCCAAATACACAGTAGAACCTTCCTGACTGCTATTTCTGATTTGGCCACCATTTAAACTGCTTCACTGCGCTTTGACCATGATGGTTTTCGCACAATATTGTCGTATGTGACCCCTTTCTCATCCCCAGTCACCATCCACTTAAGAAATGGGTCGATTTCATTCTGTTTGGCCAAGGCTTTGCAGATTGAAATTCGATCCATTATGTTTTTTTGGTGTTAAATGGTGTGGCACCCAAACATCAAGCTTCTTTCTGAATGCAACTTTGCGCAAATGCTTTAAAACTGTTGTATGGTCAATCTTTCGCTGTTGGGTGATGCTACGACTACTAACATGCCGGTCAACTTCGATTATTTCTGTGATTTTATAGACATTTTCGACGACGGGCCTGCCTGTGTGAGGTGCATCTTTAATATCAAAAATGCCTGAACGGAATCAACGAAACCAAAATTGCACGTAATTAGCTGTTGCAGTATTGGCACCATCCACAATTTCAGCCGCCTGGCTTGCATTTTCACCTTTATCAAAGGGAAACTGAAATGTACCGAATTTTCTCTTTGTTGAGTTCCATTTTTAACACCCTATAACACACAACTGAATGGACCAAACAAAAAACTGTAAAATAATTTTCTTAGTGTGAAATCTAACCTTGACAACGAGCATAAATTTGAAATTGTTTGATCGATACTTCACGAGATATCAACACTACAGCCATCTACCGAAAAAATAATGGATTTCTTTTTCCCCAACCTAATATAACTAACAAAAAATTATAAAGTTTTTAAGAAAAATTTAGTAACTTTTGTTTAGAATTGCAAATTACTGCTTGATTATCAATGTATTTAATTTCACTATCAGTTTTTTTTTAAAGTAATAGATACTAATTTTCTGAATTATGTCTTAAAAAGAAGTAATTGAGAAAAATGTGAGCAAAAATAGCTAATTAGTGCTCAGTATAAGTTTTTTCTTTATGTTATAATAAAAAGAAGTTCTGTTATCTTATATTTCTGTTTTAAGAGTAAAATTACAGTTAGTTTTCTGTAGCAAACAAGTCTTAGTGAGATGTATAAAATTGGAATAAGATTGTAAATGCTTATTATTTTGCTCATTTGCATTGATTTCATTGAGCTGCAATAGCTTAACCCAGCTCTTCTTGCACAAGGAATGTGACACTCATTTCCTACCTTTTTTCAAATCTTTCTTGAAAAATAGATGATTCCTCATGTGGCTGACTTTAAGGTGATAACCTTTACCCCCTTAACTGGCAATTAAAAGTTAGTTGCTGTGGTAGCCTTATGGTCAAGGTCACGGACTCG
Source organism: Trichonephila inaurata madagascariensis (assembly GCA_019973955.1). NCBI lineage: Eukaryota > Metazoa > Arthropoda > Arachnida > Araneae > Nephilidae > Trichonephila > Trichonephila inaurata. The sequence goes on from BMAV01009957.1 coordinate 15,840, forward strand.
TGGCTGGCATCTCATGACTTAGAGCTTAGTGTCTGAGCTAAGATCTGCTGTGTAGAGGGGCCCGATGCATGTTCAAATGTCCTCCCGTTAGTGTGGTATGGAAGTTAGGATAAGGAGGTGCCAGAGCTCAGGTGTTGTCTTTGTCTCTTGACCATGATTCAAAATTTGAGCTTTATTGCCATTAGCCCATGTGCAACGTAAATATAAATCTCGCTAACTTGCTTGGTAATTAAAAGTTGCGGGATTTGCTCCCCAGTGCCACCATTTTCACATAGGCGTGTGTTGGTGTATTGCGGGGAAAAGAAAAGGAATAAATAATCAAATTCTTCTCTGAAATAAGTAAATCCTTTGTGAACATTGTCAAGGTAATTTTATTGCATTCCAAAGCCTTTGAAATAATTTTACTGATAGCAGCATAAAAAAAGGCTGCACTTCAGAAAGACATATATATATATACCTCAGGGGCAGTTAAAGCACTGGCTGAGTGAAACATGTATATACGCTGACGGCACTTACGGGATTAAGGAGTCATAGCCTGTGAGCAAATCCTAAAAACAGAACTTTGAATACTGCCTGCTTGGGTGTTTCATACCCTGCACATGCATTTCTGTTACATTTCTGCGTACAGGAAGCACACTTTAAATTTTTTCTTTTAATATGGTGCATTGTCATAGTTGTGATGGAGAAATGCAATATTTGAGATACTTATTTGATACAATATTTTTTTGGATGAAAGTTTCTGTTGTGGTGATGAACACAATAGAGGTTACAATTCCTTTACTAAAATCGACTCAGACTTGAAAAGTGGAAGATGGAGACACTGTTGAAAATAATTTCTTTATAGGGAGAGATAAACAGGTCAGTAGAAAGATGCCACTTCTCCTTTAGAAGCTTGGCCTCTACTAGTCTCCCTTGAAACAATTCAAGGTTTAGTAAAATGCACAAATATTTTTATCAAATCTATAAAAGAATGTTTTCTTGAAAAAGGAATGCAAAAGAGACCAACGAAGCTGAAATAAGAGCATTCATTAAATTTTTATATATTTGTGGAGTATACAAATCAAAACATGGAAGAGTGAAAGATCTTTGGTACTGGAATTGAAACATTCTGCAAAACATTATCCTAAAGCTGTTTTAAATTTCTGATGAGATATCTGCACAATTTTTGATCATATTAGAACTTGTCAGAGCTGAAAAGATTTAAATAAGCTAACTCCAATATGATAATTATTTGAAAACTTGTGGAAAATTGTACAATATTAGCACAAATACGTAACTATGGATGAAAAATTTTGATCATTTAGACAATAGATCCATTTTGACAATATATGCTGAAAAAATTTCAAATTATGGATTACAAGTTTTTGTGCTTATCGATTCAAGAACATTTTACTATTCAAGGATGGAAATATACACTGGTAAGTAGCCAGAAAAAAAACTATTTCAAATTTATAACATTTCCAGAATTGCTATGAAGAGGCTAATGGAACCTATAATTTATGACATAATTTAACAGTAGACAACTGGTATATATCTTTTGAACTTTCATACAAAAAAGGCAAACTATAATTGGAACCATGAGAAAAAAAATAAAGAAATTTCACCCAACATTTTTTAATTTAAAGAACAGAAGAGTTTACTTTACGATATATTTTTATATATATAAATCTTCTGTGCGTGTGTATGTGACTAAACTCGTCCTAAATGGCTGGACTTTTTTTATTTAAAATTATTTCTTATCAGAAATCTATACCAGTAAAAGAAAGAGTTTGTGTGTGTGTTTCACTTCTAAGCAACCCAAAAGAACAAAACTTAGCACATAATTACTATAGGTCCTAATGATGTGCACTACTAAGAGTTTTTTTCAGAATTCGCTTTACATTTTTTTAAAATTAAATTTTTAAGCAATCCTTTTTTTGTGTGTGTGTGGGAAAAATTTCAAGGTGAAATTGTACTTCTACCATGTATCCCAATGATTCACTTATACCATTTAAACGTTTACAACTTCCAATTCGCTTGGCATTTGCTATGACTATTAATAAGTCACAAGGTCAAACAATGAAGATTTGTGGCTTAAATTTAGAAAATCCGTGCTTTTCTCACGGCCAATTATATGTTGCGTGTTCCAGAGTTGGGAAAACCATCAAATTTATTTGTTTATACCCCTCAAGGATTAACCAAAAATATTGTACATCCAATGGCATTGTAATAAATTAAGTTTTTGTACAATTTAATAAATATACCTGTTATAAAATAGTTTTGAGTCTCAACTTTTTCACCTTTAATTAAAACAAGTTTTAAGTTTTTATTCACACAGCCTCTACATTTAACTTCGCTCATAGTATACACATACTCACACGCCATCGATTGATCGAATTATGATAACCGTATATGTAATGATGTTAGATATTGTAATAACTTTTTAATACAAATTTTCATCAAAACGCTCCAGATTGTTAAAGCTTATTCATAAAAATTTGGAATTTTTGAATTTACGATGTGTGTACAGGACAACATCTGTCGGGTCCTCTAGTTTATATATAAATATTGTTATTAATTATTTTACAATCTCTAGCATACTCTCACCTTGAAACTTACTTTGAAATTTGTAACATAAATTTTTATAACAAGGGTTTCACACAGATGTACAGGAGTTTTTTTTTCTTTAGAAACAACAGTTCACAAATTTTATTGTCTGTGAACTTTTATGTTTCTTTTGTATCTACTTTTTGGATGATGCTTCACTTCACAACAAATACCAGTGTTCTCAACAAAGATATAAATTATTTTAGCACTTTTCAAGATATCGACATCAGTTGTGATGGACACTTCGAATGGGTAAAACCGTTAAAAAGGATGGATTTTCTCACCATGGTAAGTTTTAAATCTCGCAACTTCAGGAACATTGTCTTTTCCAGGAAAGACCTCTAAAATAATTTCTAGGGGCCAATCCATACATCAGACATTGTCATGCTCAATTAAAACAACATTTATTTTTTCTCCTTTCTAGACTAAAAGAGCTAGATGCCCATTTTAAATCTTTGTCTGAGATTTTCACATAATTTCTGTAAATACTTGAGTGCTTTGTCGGGGAAGATAGGTTTAAACTGTCAAAATCTGGAGTGTTCCCGTTGCCTTCTCTGTGAATGTACATTTCAGGTGTCAATAGCATCCAATTGTTTGGATTCTCTTGTACATGTCAGTGGTCTAGCATTTATTACTGATTCACAGTCACATAATATCATGTTGAGCTCTTCATAATAAATGACAGATCTTCCTAATACTTAATGTAGAAGTTTCTTGAGCATCCTTACCATATGCTCCTGTCATCTACCCCATCATACTGCTGTGGGTCGAATGAATTTCCAGGGGATTTTCTGAGTGGTTGTCAGAGACAGAATTAAGGTAGTTGGAGGCCTCTAACAGTAAAGCCCATAGGCTAAAGAGTCGAAAAACTAAGATAGTGAACAAATTTGCCACCTTAAATTCTCAAAACAAAATGTATTGCTGATAATAAAACTCAACGGCTAAAAAAAAACTTAACTGTATTTAAAAAAAATTAAAAACCGTACTAAAGAGCTTACAATTTTGCTGTACAACTTTACTTGATTTCTCATAGGAAAATTCATCAATTAATTTTGCTGTATATTTTGTTCTATGTATAATATGGTCATGTTGTTCAGTTCGTCTTCTCTCCCATAATACTTCGTAAATAATTTTTTACATACTTTAAAATTGAAAAAGGTCTCTCACCTGATGGATTTAATATCTATATAGTTAAAAAAATTTCAAAATATCTACATCAGGATTTCTATTGCAACTTGATTTATTTCTAGAGGGGTCTTCATTGTATTTTTGTTTTCTTTTGAAAATAGTAAAAGCTGATCAAATTCATATCAAAATTAAAAGATTCAATATCATCTTTGTAAATTTCCTTTGGTTTTTGTGTAGCTTTCTTCTGATTTTTAGGTCTTCAAAAAATACAGTAAAGTGTTTTATAACAGTTTCAAAAATCTCAGCTCTTTTGGATAATTTTGCTCTTGCCCTATCACATATGACATAAAAGTAATTCACTATGACTTCACTAGTATAGACTTCTTTTTATCATCATAAACTTTTTCAAGTCAACCTCAGTCAAAGAGCACAAGTCCCCAAATTTTTTTGGAATTTGTGCACAAAAAAAAAAAAATGAATTCATCAAATTCATATACCGTGTTATTTCAAAATTGTGTAAAAATAGAGTTGGGTGTATATATTTAACATTAGTAAATTTTATCCAATTTAATTTACCATTTCCTATTAGAAATAACACTTATGGGAAATTATCTTATCCTGCTACTTTCAGAGTAACAGATATTCTATTCTCTATATTGTTAATACCTTCCTGAATTTTCACAATATTCAACAAAATTCTGATTGGAAATTATTGATAAATTTGTACATGCATAGTAAAAATTTACATTATTAAAATATTAATTTTTTTTTCTTTCTTCATTAAAAAGAATTGTAATGTATTTTAGATATTATAAGGAGAGAATATATACATGGGAAAAATTGTGATTTTTTTTTTTTTTTATGAAATACTTACATTGTAGAAAGTTAGGAATTGTAGGTGCTACACTTACAAAAACATTGCAAGTAGCTAATGAAATATGTGAAAATGATGAATCACTTAGTTTTTTTGTAACATAGGGTGATTACACAATTTTTTTCCCCTTTCCAACTTCATGATACTCTAAATGCTGAAATAACTGAAATGTCCAAAATTTAAAAATTCTGTTAATTTAGGGCTTAGGACATGTGCATTTCTTTAAAACTATTCTCTCATTCTACATTTAAAAACTTTTCTGGATATTGCTTTAGATTGCTAAGTAATGTATGTAATTTTCTACTCAATAACTATCATTAATAGTGTCTTTAGAATTCCGTTATTTAATATTGTGGTATGCTGGGGGCAAATATTTTGTTAGTTTTTAAAGTAGCTTTTGGTTCTAACATTTTCATTAGAATGAAGTGATTAGTTGTAGCTATCAGTTCTAGTCTAGATTTAAAATGTTTTTTTAATCTATAAATGTTAAGTGTGTAAATGTTATGTAAAATATATATGTGTAAATGCAAAAACATTTTTAAAAACTAATACAATTGAAATTTCATCTCCATTTTTTTATTAGTTTATTTCAGCTTGCAGGGTTTCTGGATAACAGGAATACATTTTTCTTTTATAATTCAAATCATTTTTACTCAGGTTTTTGCAAGATGTTTATACCATGTTAAAAATAAAGAATTTAGTGTACCTTACATTCAATGAAAAATGAGTATACCGTTTAGTAATGGAAGATTGTCACACACACGCAAATAAAAAGACATGGGGCGTTAGTTGAAGCTCTCAAAGTTCTGGGTAAAATACAAATATTTCTCTAATGAACACTGATAAATAAATTAAAAGTATCACTCTTCTAAAAGTTATTTAAGTTCACAATGAAAATTTTAAAACTTGAAATCTATGATATTAAGATGTTACACTCCATTACAAACCAAACTAACAACCAAGTTGAGGTTAGCAATTTATACATTTATTTTACTTTAGAAAATTTCTCGAAAAAGAATGCATTTCTAGTTAATTAGTAATCTTAAATTGGACACAAAGATAAATTTACATAATTATTTAAAAAAAATTTTTAACTAAATGGTTTTACTTTGAAAACTGTGTTAATAAATTATCAGGAGTTGTGTAGAACTATTTGACAAGTTGTCAAAGATTTTTATAGATGTACTGAAAATCTTTCACTTATTCTGACAATAAAATATCTTATCTCTATTCAACTAAAAATGAACAATTTTTTAAAAAAAAATGTTGCTGGTAAATTATGACAACTGTCAGTCACTCTTAAAAATCAATAAATAGTAATACATGTTTTCTTTAAGTATTAAATTAAGGCTACACACAATAGGTTTTAGCAAGTTTATTACTTATACTCAAATAATCAAGTATTAAAGGGATTGGCAACAGTATATGAAATTTTGCTATAACATTTCATTTTAAACAACTTGCAAAAAAAATATTTCCAAAAAAAAATTTCAGTGAACTGAATGAATCTTAGAGAAAGTGAAAAACACTTAGCTTTAATTTTTCACCATTTTTAGAGAGATGAAATAAAACATCAGAGAATAATAATTATTACCAAAGCAAAGTAAGGCTTTACAATTTCTTATATACAAACAAAGTGTTTAATAAGTAATAGTTAGTTATTTTGAAAATATATACATGCTAACATTTTAAATTCTTATTTGTAAATATATATCAAGTTAAAAAGAATCGCATAATTATTTTTTGTAGCATATTGTTTGTTATAGTGCAATACATTATTGTTCAAAATGTACTTATAATATTTAAAATTAATCCTTCATATCTATGCTGTATTTACAGATAATTTAATTTTTGTTTCAGGTATTTAATTTTTATATTAGCGAAGTACTAATCATGTAGCCCTCTTTAAATTTTTTGCTGTGCATTTATGTACAAGATAACAGATGAATATGGAATAAAAATGTTGATTTTCATTTTGCTCTGCATCAGGTTTAATTTATTACAAAAAATAGTTTTTGATAGACTAAAGAATTTGAAAAAAAAATTATTATAAGGAATAATTTTTTAAATGTTCATATGTTTTAGTTTTTAAAATTTTTTTCTTTGAACCTAAACATTTAAACCTTTGAATTTTATGCTATGTTGAAAAATTAAACATAAAAAAAACATGTAATTTATAGATATTTTTCAAGGTGACATGGTACCAAAAATTAATCAAAATATCGATAATTTCTTTTATTGGCTCGACCTTGAATCATCTTAAATATGTGTGTAAAATTCCAGAGTTATATCTGTAAGTTATTTAATAATTTTAAATACCCGATAAGAGAGTTAATACTGGACCAGCACTTCTTTGTTAAAAAAAGAGCCTGATAAATAATGAATTTTTAATTTTCTATCACTTACAAGTGAATATTGATTTAATATCATAGTATTTAAGGAATGAAAACTTTAAAAGTGATATTTCTCCCAGTTGGATTTTCATTCATGTATTACTTCTCAAAACGCTAAAGGCTTTTTAAGAAAGGTAAAAATGTGAAGTTTCTTAAGTGTTCTGAAATATGTGTGTCGAATTAGTTTCAAGATGTGTAGTAATTTAAAAAAATTCAAAATTGATGCATTTTTAATGTTTTAAAAATAATTAAGTATAGGCAACAAAATTCTGAGTTACTTGAAAATTAATTTTCTAAGAAAACATGCATATTCAAAAAAATGGCCTCAGCAATTAATATAAATTTTATGAATATTTTAGAATATCAAATTATTTGTGTTGGTTTGTTATAGGTTCTAAGTATTAACTTGCATAAAATAAATCTCAATTTAAAAAAAATGTTTTAACGGTATTCTGCATTAAACAGAATGCGTTTCTCCAATTTTCAGAATACAACATGTTTCAATATTAATAAAATTAAAATTTGTTATCAGTAAACTAAATTTTCATTGTATGAATGATAAAATTTTTTAGATCTTACACTTGGACAATCTATTTTTAAAGTTCACTTCTTTAGTTATCAACAAACTAATATAAAATAATATTAAGTCATTTTTATTGGCACTGTGGATTTGATGAAATGGAATTGTGTTTCAAAGCAGTGAAATTTAATCCATGACTTTTTAAAAAGTTCAAACATGTATTTCAGGTTCATAGGATGAAAATTGGCAGTGAAGCTAATTTTTATTTAATTTGTAGCAAATTAACAAGTTCTTTAAAATGTATGATACTTAAAGCAATCAAACACCCTGGGACTGTATGTTTTCAAAAAAGAAAAAAATTAATTTGTTGTTAGAACTTTTTTAACAGGTATCATGGCGATGGTATAATTTTTTTTCCCCCTCTGTTTCACAGAAACGAATTTTGAAAATTATTGATTGCAAATACTTAATTCCCACACAATATAAAATTGTAAACATTACAGCTTCAAGTTATTGCATGATATTCCTTCTCGGCATCAAGTTAAAACACACCTTATACAATCCAACACGGCTTCCAGAAACTCCTTTATCCTGCGTTTCAGAATAGATTCTTCCGAACACATGCACAGTTCAAACTCCCATTTGCAGTCGTGTCGGGTGTGAGACGGTAGTTAAACAAACGAAAACATAGTCACTTGTTATCATTATCATGTGATCGTGATATCACATGAATTGAGCTCATTGTATAAAAGCTAAGTCTTTCATTATTGATTCATTTCTTTTTAATAAGTAAAAGAGATTTTTTTCCTCTTCTGAATGGTGGAGATAAATAAAATTGGTATGAAAAAAATTCAAACCTTTTGAAGGGTAAGAAGTCAGACAATAAATCATACCAAATGTTTGTTTATTATAAAATTATTTCAGATACCTGAAACCTTTAAATGTTTCACATAGCATGAGATAATCTTAATACTGTAAAATATATACAATTTACTTGTATTTAATTATGTTGAAAGAAATTTCATTTCCATCACTGAAGAATTCTAATTATCAATCAAAAACTTTCACATTAACCCCTTCTATTATTTTATACACTCTGGCCTCAAAAAGTATAAATATATAAACCTCTTGTTAAACATTAGAAATAGATGTAAAATTTTTTAAATAAACAAAAATATACATGTTACTGACAAATCTTTTTATAAATTAATTTCCAAAATTATGTTTACATGCATTTCATGTTTTTGAATTTTCCATGACAGGACTATGGTTCTATGAGAAATGATAGCGATAGTATTTCTAAAAAAATGAAACATTTGTATCTGGAAATTACTGAGGGAATCGGACAATGAAAGATATTAATATTTCATGATGGGACCATCACGTTTCTTAGAAATGAAACTATTTTATGGAGTGATACATACTATCTACCAATAAATAATTGGACATCTGTGTGAAGTTTTCAAATTCAGTCGTCTCAATTCTATATTCTAAACCATTTTTGTGTGCAAATCAACATAATAACCTAAAAAATAATCTAGAACTATTATAAAGAAACACTACAGTGAACTGTTATCAATAGGCTTGGCACACAAATATACTACCTAATTATTATACTAGGGTAATGCAAAAATATACTTAATATCCATTAAGAAATAAAGTTCACGCCCGAAATAAATAGAAAGAGCTGAAATACACAACACTAAGCGAAGCACGAGGAATTCACGGAAGGTGATAAAATGGCGTCTCTTGAAGGTCATTTCCATCAAATCCCTGAACAGTTTCAGTGAAAAGAGGAAATGAAAACGTAAGGATTCGCAAAGCTTCTTACCACTCCCCTTTACCCAGGATCAGTGGCTCATTTCGGGCCTGGGCGCAAAAGATCTACAGGCCCCCTTGGCACTGGCGGATCAAAATTTATAATAAAATCTGTCCAGCTTATCCGGGTGCCCGCCCAATGGATAAATCGGCCATCTGGCGGGGTGCGGTGGACGGCCTAGCTGATCAAGAATTAAAATAATGTATTCTTGCACGTGAAATCTTGACAATATTCTTATCAGTATGTTTATCGTAAACATTATTATTATGCATCTCTCAATTTCCACAACCTTAAAAACTTAATTCTTGACATTGCAAATATTTAGTCTTTGATTCGCGGAACGCCGGAAAATTTCTACCTGTACTGGACTTATTCATATTTTAACGCATCAAAGTAGAGAAATTTTTATAAAAAACACACCGGTTATTATTTCAATTTGTAGTAAATCTGAAAATAGTGTGAATGTTTCAAAAATCCTAGTTTACGCTGTGTTGAGAACATTTTCAGAAGGTCGTTCACTCTTTATAACGATTTTGTAATTCATTTTCTCGTTTGCATTTTGTGCTAAGGTTTTCTTTTGACTTGAATGTAAAATAAGATTCGTTCTAAAAATCGGATATGGCTCGAAGGCTGCGTCATTACGCTTTCCAAGGAGAAATATTCAATCAACACATTAAAAAGCAGAGTTATTGCATTTCTATCAGATATTATAAGTACCTTTGAATACGCTTAATTTTAGTATCTTTTAAATTAAATATATTTAATTGGAAAGGGAAAACATGAGCACGAAACTTCATTCTAACACTGTTCAAACTCTAAAAGAAAATCCGCCGACTCAGATTCATTGCATCGAAACTAGGAATTATAATCATTCTTAAGGATTTAAAGTTAAAACAGGTGTTTAAATCTCAAGTTCGTCTCCTTTTTAAAACATATTACAGAAAGAAAAGCAAAGTGTAGAAAATTATGTAAAGAACACCTAGCTGCTGAAAAAGGGAAATTTGGGGTAACACTCGGTAAGGTGACTGTAGTAAAAGATCAGTTTCTGTTGCCAACTGCCGGGAAATGGCTTCGTCATTTTAGTTCCCAAAGAGATTCATGATAGTTGCAGGATTTTCTAACGGCGAATTAAAAATCAAAAAAGTTTCAAGAAAAGCCAAAATTAATTCACTCTATCAGCAGAATATTTTAGAACCGATTTTTGAAGAAGAAATTCCAACTTTATGTAGAAAGGACATTGATAAAGTTGAACTTCCTATGGACAAAGCCTCTAGTCACACGTCTAAATCAACTACCGCGCATTTAGCAAAGAAAGAAACCTGAATAAAGTGTATCCAATTTGATGAAATAAATGTAAAATCCCCCTATGCTTCTGCAGTGCACTCGAAAATAACATCCTTCTTCAAACTAATATACTTAACAACAAAACAATAATTTGAAATTTTTACCACATGATAATCATATATATTCACAATATTTCTGAAATTTTCGGAGAATTTGAGAAACAAGTTATAAAGAAATAAAAATTGGACAATTTTTCAAAAATATGGAAATTAGTATTTTACACCGCGCAGGATTCTGAAGTACAAATTGGATCAGAATTTTCAAAATTAATTTTACTTGGTATAAAAATGTTCACTTTTGAAGTTATACATACTCTTAAGAAATTTAGAGGGGAAAAAATATTTTTTAAATACAATTATAACGAAAATTTTAAGAAAAAAATAAATTCAAATAAAAAAAATCTTTCTTTTTTTTTTGAAAATTGATGTATAAGTTATGAAGAGCCTTATTTTGAACACGTGTATTAAATTTCAAAGTGATATCATAAATAGTTTCTGAGAAATCCTGCGCGGAAGCTAAAATGTTTTGTTTCGCGAAAAATGAGGGTTTTTTCATTATAAAATTTCACTAATTTCTCAATAACTTCGGAAGTTTTCACAGTATCCACAAGTTTGGTACCAAAATACTCAGAAATATTAAGGCTTTAACATATATTTTTTTCAAAAAATTGAAAAACTTGCAATTTAATAGTCCTGCAAGACCTTAAGTTTGTTAAAACGAGCTCTAGGAAAACGGCATCCAAGAACACTGAACGGACTTTGGAAAATGGTTTAAGAGGAAGGGAGTCAAATTTGCATGGCAATACTAAGAAAAAGTTTACTTTCATGAAAAATTCGAGCTAGAGCTATTGTCAAGAATCATGGCTATCAGAAGCAAATTTCCACAAAAAATACGGAATTTATTGATAAAAATTATCTATCAAAATCGTTTTCATAAAGTATGAACGACCTTCTGTATATAGGAAAAATATTACATAGATGCATTTTCGATAAAGGAAAATGTTTTGAAAATGCCATTTCTTTTAATTTTTTTGCCAGAAAATTGCATTTAAATAGTTTTTTTTTTTTTTTTATTTTTTTTTTTGTTATACTAATCTTAAAACAACTTTAATTGTATATTCTAATTGAACTGATACTAAATGTAACCAAAAAAGAATTATTGTACCAAATGTATTCACAGTAACCTAAAATTACTATATTTAAGAATTGTATAGATGTGATTCTATTTTTAATATCTAATATTCTTCCAATCGTGGAATCCATGAAATAATAAAAAACCCCATAATAATGGAAATTTAAGTTTATTAGAATTATTAAATAAATAAGACTGCGCTTATAGATCATATATACACAGAATAAAAAATTCATGAAATAGAATTGTACTTCAATTTGCACGTAGATCACAAGAATAAATTATTTCTGCATTAGGAAATGAAACCCTTACTGAAATTAAAAAGACGATATAAAAACAATCACTATAATAACCAAATTGGACTGTACTCTTGATATTTCTCATAAGGAACAAACTTCAATCATTAGATATGTCAATTCTTAAGAGAAAAGATTAACTACAAATTTATAGGATTTATGGTTGTAATTTATATGTGACTGGAGCAGGACTATCAAAAGAGTTATATTAATGACGCACAAAAATGCAACTTGAAGGCTAATTGCAAAGGACCTCGTAATTTTGAACCTCGGTCGAATGACGAGAACGACACCTGAGCTGGTACTTCTCTTCCCTAACTACCACACTGCATCAACGGACTGTGGCTGGCGTGTCATGAATTCGAGCCCAGTACCCCTAAAGACCTGCCGTGTAGAGATGCGATGCACGTTAAATATGCCGTAGCTCAAACGTCCTCCCTTTGGTGTGGTAGTTAAGAAGGGGGTGCCAGCTCACTTGCCCATTGTTCAAAATTCCGAGGCCCACGAGTAGCAGAACAGTGCAACGTCACTCGCACCAACGGAAGGATGTTGAACCTCGACAGATTTAGCGCGTATCTTCAATCGCACAACAGGATTCAAACTCACGATTTCGTGATCATAACCACTGGGCTCTCGCAGCCACAAGGACTAGCAAAAATTTTTGAAAAGGTCAAGTGAGCTGGAATTGGATATTATAGATGGTAGGCATATCACGAAATAGTAGCAACATGAGTGAATATTTACGTCGCACTGTTCAGCTACTCGAGGGCTTTTGGCGACGGACCTTGTAATTTTAAACCATGGGCAAGTGATGAGGATGACACCTGAGCTTGGACCCTCTCTCCTAACTACCACATCAACGGTAGGTTGTTTAAGCTACGACATATTCAACGAGAATCGCTCCCCTACGCGGCGGGTCTTCAGCGGTACTAGGCTCGAACTCGTAACACGCTTGCGAACATGAAGGGGAAATATGAAAGTTTAAAATCTAGTATCATTGCTCCAAATCTTATGTAATTTATGCGCACACTCTTTTAATTTTTTTAGTGTTTTGGTGCCGCTTCCAGTAGTAAATATTTTGGGAGGATGTTCCTATGTTTATATTAGATCTTCTGCATCTTCAATAACATGGGGAATTCTACAAAAGCATTTAAGCATCACTCTTAAACCATTATGCGACATTCATTGAGAAGGTAAAATAGATCCGGTTAAAGCAGTGTAACACAGTTTGAATAAACTCGTAATATCCTAGAAGAATTTGTTGATGTAAATTATTATATTGGGGTATCCGAAACTAAAAGTCTATTGGATTCAATACAAGGAATGCCAGTCATTTTGTTTAATAGTATGGTTTGCAATATTGTCCAAAATTAAAACTATTAATTAACTCTTTCAAGCAGAAACAATTGTCCTTGACAGGTTTTAATTTACTGAATAAAATTTAAATTTAAATCCACAAAAATTTAAGAAAACATTTAACGCATTTTTAGACAAAGTAAAAATGCTAGAATATAATTTGTATATTTTCCTGAAAAACGAATTTTCGGAGAAGAAAAATATTTTATTCCTCAATAGAAGAAAATGGAGTGAGTGAAAAGTAACTATTCACACAGCTACTCGAGGACTTTTGGCGACGTTATTTTGAACCTCAGTCAAGTGTCTGAGCTGGCACCTCCTTCTTCTAATTTCCACACCACACTAACACCCCTCTACATGGTGGGTCTTGGACTCGAAGTTATGACACACGAGTCTGTGGCCACGATGGAAACCCGAGAGAAGAATCTATTTGAATTGATAGATTATACAAATAGAAGATAAATTTAAAAGTATGTATACCAAATTATTATTTCTATTTTCAAATTAATCCCTGATATAAAAACTTAACAAATTGGTTGGTTTAGGATTTGATTTGAATGAAAGGGGTGCTAAATAAAGATTTTCTGAACATATGAGCTGAGTAAAAACTTTTCTTTACATTGCCAAATGCTGAGCGTTCTTTAGGCAAATTAAATTTTTAAAAAAATATCTTTGCTCAAGCAAGTGTGTGCAGAATGCTTAAATGCACTTGCTCTTTTAAGTATCAAAAACGAAATTCCAAAAAATTGTAATTTTTCTCAAGTAATTAATACATTAGAAAAAACAAATCTCGCATTCAATAAACATACATTAGCGATATATGCTAGTCTATAATTTTTTACTTTTAAAAAAATGATAGCTCCAAGTGGTTTTTGCTCCCGGGTTCCTTTGTAGAGAAGGCCGGCTTTAACTTTACTTCCCAAACATTACGCGAGGAAAGTTGCGTGTATTTTTTTTCTATATTTCGAATTTTTTTTAAATGCCTACATAATTAAAAATGAATTCAGATGTGGGGGAAGAAATCAAAATTTGAGCGAATTTATATCTGAAGAAGAGTTTCATGAAAAAACAAAAAGACATTTTGGAACTAGTTGGATAGAAAAGTAACCCTTTGGAAAAGGACGGAACTTCAACTGAAACGAATACATAAAGAGCTTGATGATGAAAAAAATACAATGTTATGGAAGTAGTTACTAATGAATGTTTGAATTTGAAGAGAAAATCCGAATACCGCACGAGACTAAGTTGTAAAAATAGCACGAACGGAAAGTTTTTTTTTTTATCAGATACTTTGAGAAACACACAATAGTCAACTAGCCACGGAGGAAGAAATAAAATGCTGTATAGTTTGAAATCGAAATACCTAATATCTACTTATGTTGTACTGGAGTTTTAAAAGCTGTGCACGGTACATCAGTCCAAAAAAATTTTTCTAACAAAAGAATCGTTGTTTACCCAATTGTATCTAACGACTTGAATCATCGTGGCCCAATTGTTTTAGTTAACTTACGATTGACCCCAGATAGCAGTTACAAATGGGTATTAAATTATTAAGACCACGCGACGAATTTTAGCTTTCTTCGACCGTTGACTTCAGGAACTTCTGAAATAGAAATTGAGCTATTAAAAATATTTTTTAAAGTGGATTGCTCTCATATACCACAAAGCGACAGTGGTCGTGAGTTTACAGCTGCTGTTATACGAGAATTAACAAGCCTGTGACCAGAGCGCTGTATTGTAAATGCGAGGCCTAGAAATCCAGCTCTAGTAAAGTGTTTTTTGTAGAATAGAATCTACAAAAAACACTTTCACACACACATGTGACATTTGTAAAAATCCTGCGCAATACAGTATGAGAAGAAGGATATGGATCGAAGATTCTGTGCTATTTATGCCAAAAAGAAAAATGCATAAAGATCAAAAGGAATGTGCTGCAAAATACCTGAAAAGATCAACTGAAAAAATGTAAGAAGTTTCATTGAAGAAATTAAAAGATGTGTTAGTGAATTTCACAGTTTTGGTGCATGTACACTACTGGCCATTAAAATTGTTACACCAGGAAGAAATGTAAATAACAAAATGATATTTATTGAACAAATATATTGCACTGGAAATAACAAGTGATTAAATTTTCAAGAAATTAGGGTGCATAGATCCTGAGAAATCAGTACACAAAACAACCACCTCTGGCAATAATAACAGCACTTATACGTCTGGGTCGCACGGCAACCATGGACCAGACGTTTTCTATTGGTAAGAGATCTGGTGAACGTGCAGACAAGGTAAACAGCCGAATATTTTCCGTATCAAGGAAGGTCCGCACAATACCGGTAACATGCGGTCGTGCATTATCCTGTTGATATGTAGGGTTTCGCAGGACTCGAATAAAGTGAAGAGCCACGGGTCGCAACACACCAGAAATGTAACGTGCACTGTTCAAAGTGCCGTCAATGTGAACAAGAGTGACCCAATCCTTGACTCAGGGTAATGACGTGGCTACACGATGTAATATGCCTGTCTTCCCGACTGCTAGTGATGGGGGGCAGTTGAGATTCAGCACGGCGCACACTGCAGTTTTCCTAATCTGGCGCACGGAAATTATTTTATTGCTTTAAAGTCTTCATAATTATATATAATGATCAAAAATCATAGTAATTAATGTAAATTTGGCATTCTTTTCTGTTTTTCACTAACAAATAAAGTTAATTGGGTTTTAACTAATTTATGTTTTTTTTTTTTTTTTAATTTGATCAAGAATAAATGATTCCTAAGTGGAACTAGTTTTTAAGCAAGGATCTAAGGATAATTACAGAAGCAGTAATTTACACGGGAGAGAATATATACAAAAAATAGTGTAGCAAGTTTAAAAAAAATAAATTTAATAATTGTTAAGGATTAAACAAATACAAACAAACATAACATTGTACATCTTGATATATATTATAAATGCGAAAGTTTCTGAGGATGTTTGTCCGTCTTTCACGCAAAAACAACTGAATGGATTTTAATGAAACTTTACAGTAGTATAGCTTATACATCAGAGTAACACATAGGCTATAATTTATAGCATAGACTATAATTTATAAAGATATTGTGTGAAGTGTTCAAAATATAACGATATTTGTCAAGTAAGTAGGAAAAAATTCTGTCATCTGCAAGCAATTCTGGCGTGCGCTGCGAAAAAGCCCACGACAGCATATATCTATTTTATTTGTGAAGAAACACTTTTTGTTTTGGATACGCAAGGCGCTCGCTTCTAATTAATTCCTGTGTTCAGCATAATCCCTAATTTTTTTTTTATTTCAGAATAAAACTATGTCTTGAAGGGAGAGGTTGTTATAAATCTCTCTTTATTTGAATGTTTTTTTTATGTTTTTATTATGCACATTTGGTAGTAAGAAATTGATCATTTTTCGAAATAAATGCTTTTATCGGTTCTGGTAATTAAAGTAAATAAACTTTCTCTTTCACACTAAACCATTTGGACAAATTTTCAAAATTTGTTTGTGGTTAGTAGTTAATATTATAACGCTATAATTTTAATTGAATAGGCAGATATTGCATTTTTAAGTATAAAAATAATTATAACTATTGTACTGTATTTTTTGGAGTAAGTGAATATTAACGTCGCACTGTTCAGCTACACGAGGGCTTTTGGCGACGGACCACGTAATTTTGAACCATGGTCAAGTGACGTGGACGACACCTGAATTGGAACCCCCTTCTAACTACCACACCACACCAACTTAGAAGAAATATCCTACCAATACTTAGCAAGAATATTCTTTGAAATCCACTCTTCCAAGATTTATGGTAGCACGAGTTCTATGATGAGTATTTTAGCGGGGAAGGCGAATTGTTTTGTAGCAGGGGTATTGCGTTTTCAGCGCATTGCACAGATTATTATTTTTGTCCCGAATAAATAGTTTATGTTAAAATTTAAGTGTTTTATGTTTTTGTATGTTAATGAAGACCTTAGAAAACGATTTGACTATTTACACAGCTGGCCACCGTAAATGCAACACCCTGAAGGAAGCATGCAAATAACATGAAATTTACAACATGCATTAGAGGAGATGAGATATGTATTGATTGATTGATTGAGATATTGATTGAGATATGTATTGATGAGATATGTATGAGATTGAGGTGGCCCGTGGCGCCACCTCAAAGCGCTATTTAAGGCTTGGAGATTTCGACGATTTCAAGTTCGGCAATTGTGTTTTTCTTGTGGTTTTTTCAAAAAAGATCAGTTATATCTGGTAGAAAACAGCGATCAACTTTTGATAAAGTATCCGAGTTCGACAGAGGAAGGATGGTGGCCTACCGAGATTGTGGATTATCTTTCAGGGAAATCGGTATTCGTGTTGGACGAAACCAAAAAACTGTAATGCGGATATGTGACCGTTGGATGCAGGA
>BMAV01009957.1:36870-78081 GCA_019973955.1 Trichonephila inaurata madagascariensis
CAGGATATATACAATCGAGGTAGTACATCTAAAGAAAAAAAAATGTTTTATATAATATGTTTTTATTATATTATAATAAAAGTTGCAGGAAATTACTAAAGAGAGATGTTGTCGGGTGCCGAATTTATTTTTTAAGTTTTCCCCCGGACATGTGAAACCCGCGTTGAGAAGCACAGCTGAAGATACTTGGGGTCATACAAATTTAATACAGAACGTGAATCTGTTTTGTGCGTACTCATTGGCAGTTTTCTTTTCGAATTTTTATTTCGACTCGTGGAACCCCTGAGAACCCTTCATGGAACCCCAGGGATTCATGGAACACAGTTTGAAGACCACTGCCCTAGAGGATTAGTAAGAATCGAGTATAGATTCCGTTACAGTCAATTCCCCATTGAATAATACTCGTTGCAAATATATATATGAATTCATTGTTTTAGAATGATTGCTATTAAAAAAAGATTGGTTACTCTTCTTACATTTCAATGAACATTTTACAAAATCACTGAGTTTCTCAGATATTTGATAGACTTGAAGTCTATCTATGAAGGATAGAGGATCAAAGATATTGATGTTTGAATGTAGTAACAGTGCGGTTGCTTGAAACTTGCTGGATGTGAAAAAGAAATCGGCCATGATTCATTGACCTCTTGCAATCCACTTAATTATTCAGATCTAGTGCTTGTAAAATATTTGTATGTCGCAGTAATTTATGGGAAACTATTCATCATTCGACGGTGATCACCCCTTTTCTCTAGGCTTGGAGGAGTGGCAAGCTGAATCTCTGACCATAGATCACAAACCTGAATGTCCTCGAGAGAAGCAGCGAATTTTGGAATCGGGTGGCTTGGTCATGAACAAATCGGGTGTGGAGAGAGTAGTTTGGAAGAGACCCCGGCCAGGACATGAGGGACCCATCTTGCGAAGTACAGACTTTGAGAAGATACCTTTCTTGGCTGTGGCTCGCTCCTTGGGTAACCTTTTTACTCTTTCTTTTTGTGTTCATTTTGATGTTCAAATAAAAAAAATGAAACAGTGGCAGGGAAGCTTGCGAGAGATAATATCTGAACAGGACAATTATACAAAATTTTTATCTGTTAAAGCTTATTTATTACCAACCACTTTAATAGTTCTAAATTCAGTTGGAATATTCTTATCCTTTTTCTCGACTTTTCTTGATATGATAATTCATTAGCTTAGGGCTGGTATGTCAAACGTGCCACCTGTGACCTGATGAATAGCGGATCGCAGACACATTTAAAAGAATTTTAAATAGCAACTTAATAATTTAAAAACAAGTAAACAACGTTTGAAAATCTTTTCTATTTTTAATACAATTATTGGAGTAGATATTTTTAAAACACTTACAGCAATTTTGAAATATAAGTTACCATTGAAAAAGTTGGTTTATCTTGCAACTGATGGTGAACCTAACATTACTGTAAGGAGTTAGTGCAAGATTAAAAGAAGTATACAAACAGTAGGGTAATAATTACTTTTTAATATTTTCATTGTGTATTGTTTATCAAAGTGCTGCAAAATTTTAACTATCGGTGATGCTTGAAAAATTCATCAAAATTGTAAATTATATTTTAGTACATAGACGAGAGTACATCTCTTATGTTTCTTTTCTTGTTGTTCAAGTTTTTAATTTTTTCTTTTGATCCCATGCTAATTTGTCCTGGTTCTTGCTTTAAATATATTTGTTCTTTTTTATTATTTATCATCGTTCTTGTGTGATACTTGAGCTGTTTTAAATGCTTGGATAGAGCCAATATAGCCATATGTAATAACAACGCATAGACTTAATTATTATCAATTTGCTTTAATTCTAAAAAATATAAATTGTGAATACACCGATGTACCATATTATATGAAAATTCGATGGCATCTGATTCATGAAGTTAAACAATTCTTCTAGTTACTGTACAAATTCGTAATTTTTTTGGAAACAAAAAATTACGAATATGCTCAATTTAAAGATGGGCAATGAGTAAAGGGCCAGTCTTTCTCACTTTGTAGTACAAATCATCTTAATAAATTTAAGCTTCATGGCAAAAACCATATTGTTACACCGCTATTAGATAATTTTAAAACCTTCAAGCAAAAATTATTACTTTGACAAAATCAAAAAGAAAACTTGTCTCACTTTAAAAGTTGTAAATATCTATCGATTAAATCATCTGAAGTAAAATTTATTAAACATGCTCATCAAATTATGTTGTTAGAGACGGAATACGCTATCGAAGATTTCCTGATTTTAAAAGCTGTGAATTAAAATTTCGTCTTTTTACTTGATCTCCTTCTAATGATATTGAAATTGTTGATTAAAACTTAACAATACGGAATTAATTGAAATCGATTTCGAACACTTTTGGGTATGCAAAGCGACAATTTATCATATTCATGTGGACCAAACTTTGTTTTGCGCTCATTATTAACTAATGCTCTAAACGGGAACTCTGCTCTACATTTTCGATTTGCAGTGCCTGTCTTCTAAATGTCATCATTAGGTGTGCTGTTGTCGTTTGCATTTGGTCTGGCGTCGTCGCTTTACTATACAGTGACTTCGCAGTTGTAGCTTTGACCGTTTGCAAGTATTTTCAGTTTAAAGGGACTTTTCTATGCACCCTATATATATTCTAAGACCTTAGCTTTTTGTCATTACATACCTTAAGTAGACTAAAAAAATCTGTATATTAGTACGAAGTATGTCTTCCTTTAGCAGAAATCAGCTCTTCAACATCTCTTGGCATTGACTCCACTAGAGTAGCATACATGTTCTTCATTTCATCATCGTGGAAACAGCCCTTTCTATCATTTGCTCTGTTGTTGTGCAATTCATTTTAGCGAAACGATTCTTGAAAATATGCCATAAGTAGTTTTGAATAGGATTTGAGTCAAGAGAATTTCCAGGCTAATCGAGCTCTTTTATTTTATTTTGCCTCATAAAAATATGACCAATGTCGAATTGTGACACAAGAGGCCTAGTCATGTTGAAATGTTCCATCAAATGTTTTCATGAAAGGAACAATCCTACAACATAATATTTCCATACATTTGACAAAATTCATCATGCCTTTAAGAAGAACTAAGCTTCCAGTACCATTTGTTGTGAACCTCCCCGAAATATTTGTTTTTATCAGGGTGTTTTACAATCTGTTGGATATAATCTGGTAACAAAAAGTTTCAACTTCACTTCGGCTTATTACACTTGATTTGTATCCCTGCACAAATAAATGTTTCTTTACTGAAAATTAATTTCTTTCAGTCGTTAACAATCCATGATCAGTATTTTTTGGCCCATGCTCTAAACGTTTTTCATCATTTTCTGAGTTTGAAATAGTTTTTTTCTCAGTTTTGTTGCCTTAAGGCCACCTTATAGAAGACTCTTCCTACAGTTGAAGTACTCACTTCAACACCTTACCCAATAAATCACTTCAAAGGTCTGTGCTGGACTGTATTGGATTTATTTTGCTATTTCTTATTAAAATTTTATTAATTCTTGGAGTAGTTTTCTGCTTTCGCCCGCATTTTTCTTTTCTTTTTTGGAGGCGACGATCCAAATGTTAAATTAGATTAGATCCAGATTAAAATGTTCTTAAAATTCTTGAAGCACTTAATTTGATCACACCAACTGCCGTAGCTATATCTCTCAGTCATAGAAATGTGTTCATTAAGAGAGATTTATTTTAGAACGATTCCTCGGAGTAATATCTGTCTTTGAACATGTAAAAGTAACACGTGTTATACAGAACGCAAAATTGATATTACCAGCTGCCCCACTGAAAGGTTCATAACTATACACTAAAACGAATAAATTATAGTCAAAGTCGATCGGTCGCACTACTTAAAGGCAGATATAACGGGTTTGAGATGATCCGGGACATCAATAGTAATCACATACCAACTCAAAAAGAAAAACATGTTTGTCCCAATTAATTCGAACAAAATATAGACTCTATAACAAAAAAAAAAAAAAAAAAAAAAAAAACCGACGCACCAAGAAGGAGTTGCCCGATTGTAATGAAATTTCGTATGCAAAGACATTTGTACCCAACATGCAAATGATTAAAATTTAGTGTCCAATGAATGAATAGCAGGAGCTACAGCGCATCGGAACTGCGCACTCAGCAGGTGTCTATAAGAAGCGATTCTCAGTCTCATGGTAAAAATTTCTTTTGCATTGCGATTTAGGATACCTTGCAACGACTGAAAAAGTGCTTCGCCACAGGATTCGAACTCATTACGAGCAACTATCAAAGTTTGAAAGAGGTCGTATCATTGGATTGAAAGAGGCAGGTTGGACAAATCGGAAAATCACTCGTCATATGGGTCGAAGCAATGCGGCCATTAGAAGATACTGGCAAGAATGGGTGGAAAGTGGCAGATTTCAGCTTCATGATGGTAGCGGTCGTCCTAGGGCCACGGCAGATAGGGAGGACAAATTGACTGTCAAATCAGCTGTCACAGCACCTGATTCATTTTTATCAACCATCAGACGTGCGACCCGCACGCGAGTGTCCACCATGACCATTCACAGATGGCTAATAAAGCGAAATGTACGCGTTTAATGGCCGCTACGCCACCTACCATTTACGTCTGTACACTGTCGAGCCAGATTACGGTGGTGCTTAGGAATCATGCTGACTGGGGACGTATAGTGCTTAGCGACAAATTCCGCTTCCAACTGTGTCTTGACGATCATCGAATCTTCTTTCACTATTGCACGCCACACAGGCTCTCAATCAGAAGTTATGGGCTCATTTCTTTTGGTTGTCATTAGAGGCAACTTGGACCACAGCGATACGTCGATGACATTCTGAGAACGTTCCTTCAGCGGCTCCCTGGCCTTATTTTTCTGCAAGATAGTGCCACACCACATACGGCATGTGTTGCTATGCACTTCTTTGGCCAGCCAGATCTCTCTCAAATCTAGGATATGATGGAAAGGCGACTGCATCTATCAGGGAATGTTGATAACCTAGCCCAAAAATCGGAGCAAATTTGTCAAGAAATGCCGCAGAAGACCGTCAGGGTGCTTTATAACTCTATGCCATGTCCAGGCTAGAGGTGGGTCAACACCTTATTGAGCTCGTTACTTTGTAACTATGTAACTCCGAAATAAATCATTCAATTTTTCTGAAATTTTAATCAATTTCTATACTCTGTACATTATTTTTCTATCCACCAATTTTTATCTCTATCGGACAACTCATTCTTAGTGCGTCGTTTTTTTTTTTTTTTTTGTTATAGAGTATATATAATATGAGAATTATTTGATTATAAAATTAGAAAAATTGCGTCATGCAGAAGAAACTGAAAAAAGCAGTATCTTTTTTTCAAAGAATTAATTTCAGCTGTAGCAACACAAAGGATGAAGCGAAACATTCCTCTTTATTTTGTCTACATTGGCGCCATCGCTTATAATTTATTGCTGATCAGTGTAATCACTATTTTTTCTCTAACAGAATAAAACTAGATTTTGAAGGGAGAGATTGTGTGGCAATGTCTCTCTCTATTTGAATAGATATTGATTATGATTTCGTTTCATGGTGCATCGGCCGGGTTGATTGATTGAATATTAACGTCGCACTGTTTAGCTACACGAGGGCTTTTGGCGACGGACCACGTAATTTTGAACCATGGTCAAGTGACGTGGACGACACCTGAGCTGGCACCCCCCTCTCCTAACTACCACACCACACCAACGGGATGCATCGGCCGGGAATGGATTGATTATATATTGTATTTATAAAAAAAAATTAGAAAATTGCTTTTTGAAATTTATCGAACGCTATGAAATCGTAGTATGTGGTTTTGTGAATTAACGAAAACATTGGAATAACGTTTAAAAGCGTGAAGCCGGCTAACGGTAAGAAATACTTTTTACAATTTAAATAGAACATTGATATTTTTATATCTAGTAACTATATTTTATAAAAAATGGACGAGAAAAAGAAATTGAAGAAAACTAAAGCTGTCATTCGTACAGCAGTAACTAAAATTATGAATAAATTAAAAAATGAGCTTGATTCTCAATCTGCTGATACTTTACATGAACATTTTGATTATTTAAATGAAAATTTAAAAGAATTAAGAGAACTTGATAAAAAAAAATCCAAAATATTATTCAAGTAGAAGAAGAATTTGATGCAGAAATACAATCTGCATTCTGGTATAATGAGAAAATTTCTGTGTTGTGTTCTAAAATTAAAAATAAACTTAAGAATCGATCTAAAAGTGACCCTAGTGTATCGTCGCAAACAACATTGAATGTTCAAAATGATTCGCTTAACAATTCGACTAATGGAACTTCTGTAAGTTCTAACAGAAATGTTAATTCTGTTCGTCTACCCAAATTACAAATCGATGAATATTTCGGTGATCCATATTTATGGTTAGAATTCTGGAATAAATTCCAAAAATCCATAGACAAAAATGAAACATGAACAAAAGTAGATAAATTTTCGTATTTAAAATCATTACTAGAGGAGGAGTTGCCGGTAATGTAGTAAACGGTTTCGCTTTAACTGATGATAATTATGACAATGCTTTAATATTATTAAAGGGGAAAGATTTGGAAGAGAAGAAATTGTAGTTTCCGCGCATATGTCGAAACTTTTGAATCTTTATCCTGTAAAGGATTCAAATAACGTTATTGGATTAAGGAAGTTATACGATATTTGTAAAATACAAATTAGAAGTGTAGAATCACTTAACGTAACATCTAGAATATACGGTCATTTACTGCAGCCAATTCTTCTTAAATTACTATCAGAAGATCTGGTCTTAGATTTTAACAGAAAACAATTAGGAAAAAAAAGAGGGAAGTACATTCGATATAATGGAATTGTTGCAATTTTTAAAAATAGAAACTGAATGCCGTGAATCCGCTCATCTGCTAAGCGGCCAGGGGGAGAGGAAAAATCTTCTTACTCATAACTCTAAAAACATGCAAATCGGGTATGGCGATCATCAAAACATTTCGCTCAATAGACAGAACAAAATTCAAGGTCGCACATCTACTTGTGAATTTATGACATCGGTAAACGAAAGAGATCTACAACACTGCTTTTTTTGTAATCTAGATCATCTGGCAGAAAAGTGTAATAAAATTAGCATTAAAAAGAAAAAAAGAAATTTTGAAGAAACAGGGAAAATGTTTTTTGTGCCTGCGACCAAAACATTGTATAAAAAATTGTTTATCAAATATGACTTGCAGAATTTGCAATGGTAAACATAACAAAACTATTTGTTTCAAATCTAAATTAATTGATGAAAATAAACATACTGAATCAGAAGGGAAGGGAATAGATTATCAAGATACAGTCGTCTCAACAATTTCTTACAATAAACAAAATAAAATTTTCTTTCAAACATGTACCGTAAAATTAGAACATAATTCCAAAGAAATATTTTCGCGTTTGTTATGTGATTGTGAATCAATGAGAAGCTTTATAACAAAAAAACTGTCTAACTGCTTAGGACTCTCTGCAATTAGAAAAGAAAAGATGTCAGTGTATACTTTTGGGAATAAAACACCCATAGAAAAAGACTATGCTGTTTAATCAACTCTTAAAAATAAGAATTCGCCAAATTTGAAAATAGACATAGACATTGGTTACTGATCAAATTTCGGTGGCAAATATCCCCCCTCCTGAATTAGACAATATTCCACAAGCGGTTCAGTTAGAAAATTTAGTCTTCGCAGACTCACCAGATTGTCAAGAGCCCATTACAATACTAATCGGAGCAGACTATTACTACGATATAGTTACTGGAAAAATTAAACATCTGAGTAACAAGTTAGTTGTGGTTGAAACCATCTTCAGTTGTTCTCTTCAAGGTCGCAACAGCGAAAAACAATCATCGCTTGCTCTTAGTGTAATAGTTCAGAAAAATTTGATTTCGGATCAACTAAAGAAATTTTGGGATCTTGAAGTCTCCGGTTTAATCGACTCTAAAAATGAATCTGATGTCTCTGAAAATCAAATAATGAAGAACTTCGAATCAAATATTAAATACGATGAAAAAGCTAAACGGTATAAAGTAGGGTTACCGTGGAAGTTAGAAGCACGTGAATTAAAAGATAATAGGGAAATTGTGTGTGTGTGTGTGCTGAGAAGAGATTTACGCGGCTCAGAAAGTGATTCCAGAAAAATCCTCATTTGTTCCTTGAATATCGAGAGGTATTACAGAATTATTTGAAACGGGGTATTATAGAGTTAGTCCCAGATTCTCTCTCTGATAGTGACTCAAACAACGTTACTTTTTATCTTCCTCACAGAGAAGTAATTCGAAAAGATCGCCCTTCCAGCCAACTACGTATTGCTTATGATGCTTCGTCACATGATGCAAATTCCCCTTCTCTGAATAGTTGTTTACATATAGGACCAAACCTTTATCCTGAAATGTTTGATATCCTTCTGTGATTTAGACTAAATGCGGTCGCTTTCACTGCCGACATGAAGCAAGCATTTTTACAAATAATGTTAAATGAGGAGGATAGGGACGTAACAAAATTCTTGTTTTCGAACGACCCCTCCGATGAGTCTCAGCTTCCTGCTGAATATCGGTTCACCAGAGTTTTATTCGGTACTAGTAGTAGTCCTTTTTTATTGAGCGCAACTATAAAACATCATTTGAAGAAATATTGGGAAAAGTATACAGATACAGTTAACTTTATGAATGAAAATATTTATGTAGACGATATTATAGGAAAAGCCAACCGTTTGTAAATCAAGCTTTAACAATTACTTTAGAAGCAACTAAAATTTTCGAAGATGCCAGTATATCTCTACACAAATGGCAAACTAATTCGAAATCCTTGCACAAGGCATGGCAAAATAAAGGAGTAATTTCGGATGAAAATCTTCATTTTGAAACTTTTGAAAAAGACAATTTGCCCTACAAAGTTTTGAGTATAGCTTCGAATAGTAGAGAAGATTTTCTATACTTTGATATTAAAGGGTTAACAGACTTTGTCTCTAAAAGAATTGATACAAAGAGATTTATCTTGCGTTTTAGGCAGAATCTTCGATCCCATTGGATTTTTGGGACCTTTTACTCTCAGGATAAAGCACTTGATGCAGAAAGTATGGCTTCTGGGCTTAGAGTGGGATGAAAGTCTTCCTGATGACATAATTTCCCTTTGGGCTGATTGGTGTGAAGAGGTTTCCCAATTAACTGACTTCTCAATACCACGCTGTTACTTTTCTGACCCTTTAGTGAATAATTTTAAAACACTCGAACTTCACCTTTTTTCTGATGCCAGCACAAAGGCATGTGGAACAGTAGCTTACCTCCGTGTGACGTCATATAATAAAGAAATTCTAACATCATTTGTTGCTTCTAAGAACAGAATAGCTCCTTTGAAAACTTTGACGCTTCCAAGATTGGAATTAATGGGTGCTTTTCTGTCAGCTAGATTAAGCAACAATATTTTGAAAGCTCTAAAACTCAATATCCCTTGTTTCTTTTGGACAGATTCGAAAATAACATATTTTTGGGTTCGAGGGCAACCTGAAAGATTTAAGCCATTCATCAGAATTCGAATTCAAGAAATTCAGAAATTGACCTCCCCATCAAATTGGCATCATTGCCATGGAATTCAAAATCCGGCTGACATTGTATCTAGAGGAGTGAAAATTTCCAGATTGTTAAATGACACCTCTTGGTTACAAGGTTCAGAATGGCTAAGACTTCCTCCAGAATTTTGGCCCGAATTTAAGAACGAAGATATCCTAATTCACCTGATTTAGAATATAGAAAATCTAACGATATTGTTCAGCATGAATGTATTATAGAAGAACGAAAAAGTTTAGTTGACATCTCCAAATATAGCAACTTAGAAAAAGTATTAAGAATTACCGCGCGGCAGAAACGATTTATTAAGATGTTGAAAAAATCCCCTACATACATGGTCCCCTAACAAGTGAAGAGTTATCAGAAACTGAAAGATTTTGGATACAAGATGAACAAGAAAAATTCTTCCCTGAAGAACTTAAATCTTTAAAAGATAATAAAATAGAAAAGGAATTCCCTTTATTTAATTACATGCCTTATTTGGATGAAAATGGACTCATAAGATTAGGAGGAAGGCTAGAATTTTGTAATTTGTCCATTAATGAAAGGCATCCTTTGATATTACCCAAAAATTCCTGGTTGACTACATTGATAGTACGAAGAGGAAGTTGTAAAGTAATATACAGAGTGACAATGCCATGTTCAACATCTCTATCTACTTGAAATATAAACTGTGTTCTTACAAATTGAAAAAACTTTTAGAACTTTAAATTTTTTATTCCTTTCTTATTTACTGTTTCATTTAGTCTAATTATCATTTAGTTAACCTATCATTTAAACTCATTTATTATCATAATTTTTAATTGTTAATTAATTTTCCTTTGAAAAAGAATTTTGTATTTTTAAAGTGTTTTTGTTCTTGGCTTAGCATTTTATTGTATTTTCGAATTCTTTGTTGTATAATTTATTATATGATTGCATTTATATTGAATATGTGATTAATAAGTGAACTCTGGCGAGTTCAGGTGGGGAATGTGAAGCGAAACATTCCTCTTTATTTTGTCTACATTGGCGCACAGCGCATCGCTTATGATTTATTGCTGATCAGTTTATTTTTTTATTAAACAGAATAAAACTAGATTTTGAAGGGAGAGGTTGTGTGGCAATGTCTCTCTCTCTATTTGAATAGATATTGATTATGATTTCGTTTCAAGGATTTGTGCTTTAGTAGTGTTCTTTTAAGAGATCTTGAATATATATTTGTATTCTGTCTTTTTGTAGTTGTCTTTTTAGCTTTTGCTGAAAAATAAACAGACTTTTTATTGATCTGAGGCATTTCTTTCTAAACTAAAACTTTTGGTATTTAAATCATTTCCAATTTGTAATAATACTTGTTCAGAAAAACTTATGTACAAAATCTATATGATTATTAAATTCTGATTAATTGTGTTGTGTTTACACTGTTCTTGTTCATTTGTCTTTAGTTTTTTAAAATTCAAATTCTAAATGTCTGTGTTTCATTAATGAACTATTGTTTCAATGTAATTTTGAATCAAGTTGTAATTCTTAGATGACATTTTAGGTGATCTGTGGAGTTATGATTATTTCCAGCAAGAGTTTGCCGTGAGTCCCGAACCCGATCTAGGAGTAATGAGTCTGGATTTTAACAAAGACAAATGTCTGATTTTGGCCTCCGACGGTCTATGGAACATCATGTCCCCTCAGTCGGCCGTGCATCTCGTGCAGGATGTAGAATGTGAAAACAGAAAACTGGTTTCAAAGTTCGGGATCTCGGAAAATATTGTAAGTTTTTCGTTTTTTCAACATTCTTTTTTAAAAAAGAATGCGATATTTTGAATGAAGTAATTAAAAATAACTTTTTCTTTTTATGCAGCACTTAACTCTGTGTAATCCCTCCCGAGTTTTGGTAGATTGTGGCTTGGAACGCTGGAACCAGTTAAGGACACGTGCAGATAATGTAAGTGTCATCACGGTGATGCTGGATCCATCTGAGGTTGGAGTGCTAAAGGAGCAACTTGTCCTCAAGATGAATTATCCAAGGAGTCTATCTGTGTGGGATGTTGGTCTGCGATGCAAAAGTTTTGGTGATCTTTTGGAGGCTCATGGAGTTGAGAATAAAATGGGTGAGCTCCTGGTGCAGGGAAAGTTTTGAAAACTTATATTTTTCTGTCTCCTAAGAAAGAAATTGCCTTCATTTAAGTGCAACAAGTTGATTCCGTTGAATTCCTTTTGTGACTAAGGCTTCTGTATAAAGTTTATGTTTATTTTTTTAGGTTATTTGAGATTGGTTCCAAGAAGTGCGTCTCTCAACAAAAGAGAATCTCCTCCAAACTGCTTCACAGGAGAGTCCAACTGTGATTCAGATGAGGGTGAACCAAGTTGCAGTCGACATACAAGCAGTCCTCTGCAGCCTTGCTCCAACTTCTTGCCTGAACACTCCTCAACTTCCAAGGTCCTTCGCAAGATGGAAGCCGAAGGAATAGAGAATAGTCCATGTCGCTTTCCTCGCTGGAGTAAGAATGCAACAGGTCGCACAAGTCTCTCTAAATTGGCCACTTGGAGCAAGGTGGTAAGTCACCGACGAATGAGTGACCCCTTTCCACGCATGGAGATAAATCCAGTGAACACAGATGCGTGCTCTTTGTCTGATAATGAGGGCATTCTGCAAAAGAATGTGGATGGCTTGCAAGAAATGGGCATAGAGCCAGATTTGTGTGACAATGACAAAGTTTTAAAAATGGGTTGGAATCAGTTGTCTGGTATAAAGCAAGCCATCAAGAGGAAATATCCTGGTACAGACGTTTCCCAGTCTTTTATTGGTGTTGAAAATTCACAGAAAAGAAAAATGGCTTCCAGTCTTTTAATAATGTCAAATGTGATTCAAAGCTAAGATCATTTGCAGCTAAACCTTATCAGCATGAAATGTATACATTCCTCTATTCATCTGTAATAACTCTACAAAAGAAAAATGTTTATCTAAACAAGAAATTAATACATTATTCAAGCTTTAAAAGAATTTTTTTTAAAAGCTGGTAAATGTGTGTATCCAAAAGAATATAGCTGATGTTTGGCGTTGTTGAGTCCATCAAAGTCTTGGCTGATCATGTGAAAGGAGGAAGTTTAAAGAGTGGGTTATCATCTTCATATTCAACCATGGTTCATAATAATGAAATCCAATGCCAATATCGCTTCCAAGTGTAACAAATGCAATATTAACGTAATATTTTACAAAATTATAAAAATGTATACTTGATCCATTGTGATAAGGTTTGGCTGTATGTATTATAAACATCTGTAAATAAGGAAAATGTCCATTCTATTGTTTGTTTAAAATTTAAGTGCTCAAAATTATTTAATTTTGTTTTCCTCAGAAAAATATGTAGAATTTGTTTTCTTAAAAAATTTATACTTTTCATTGTATGTAATCATGTGCTATAGTTAACTTATTATTTATAGTGTAAATAGTGGTTGGATGATTCATATCTGTACTGGTTTTAACTTATGGACATACATTTTTTTTTATTGAACATCATGTGGCGTAGCGTGGTATCCAAAGGCCCTGGTGCAAAGAAAAAAATCTAAACTGGTTAGCTTTTATCCAGTATATATATTAAAGGGACAAAGCTACTTTATCATCAGCTATTTATTGTGCTCTGCGGAACAAAGAAAAGCCAAACTACATATGATGTATGTGTTCTTGTGTGAGCTTTACTGATCGCCCACTTTCGACTTGACATCACGACAGAACAGCTGTGAAGAGTTTAGGAACTGCCTAAATCGGAAGATCAATATAATAAAAAATTAAACAATAACGAATAAGTTTAAGGAAATCAAAGGGAATAGACAAAGAATAAAGGGTTTATTATACGGAGGTCGGACCTATCTCTACTGGCATCAAATTATCAATTTATAGTTTTTGCAAAAGTATCAATAACTTGGGTTAAATCCAGGTTTGATACAATTTTGTTTTCAATTTCTGTAAACGATAAATGTCAGAGTCAAACTTGGACTACACTGTTTCTTAAATAATTTTTAATTATTTTAAATTTGCTAAATGATTTTTCAGAAGTGACAGGAATTGTGTACGGCTGTTAATCCTTCTGTTATGCCGCATTCTAGCACTTCATGCTTTCTTATTATTTCCTTACATAATTGGTGAATAGTCCATGCCTGGGTTATTTTAGGAAGGTGAGAGAAAATATTAAGAAACTCTCTCTCTCTGAATGGAAAAGTTTGGGCCTACTATATCAAAATACTTATTTTGGAATTCGTTACACTTTTGTAGTAAAGTTGTTTCAACTACATCTAGTAAAAATGTTGGTCGTAGAAAATTAAATATTTGACACAGATTGCATTTATACAAGTAAATTGTGTATTCAATTGAGCTAATATATTGTGCCTATAGTACCTTATTGAAAATATTAACTTTCAATATGTCTTGGTTTTGAAATCAATGATCAGAAGCTAATTCATCGAAATGTTTTTTTAACTTTCATTTGCTTTTCTTTTCTTAAAAATGGGGATCAACACCATATTTTCTTGTAGTTGAATGATTCGAAGATTTCTATAAATTTGCAACTTTGCTTTTGTCTCTGCTAAAGCTCCACTTGCTTCTTCAAAATTGATATCGTACTTATGTTCCCTGCAAGTTCTCAATTGCTTTCAACTGAATTGCCATGATTATAGCATGTGTTGCAACCTGTGATATTTAAAGGAGGGCGAAATGATCGACTTGCTTGGTGGTCAGGGTCCGAAGGCTCAGGTTCACGACATCGCCCTTTAGAAGCTGCGCCACTGTGGACATCGTTAATTTATTTAAAATAAGTATTTTATTGTTTGAAAATTGTATGACAACTTTGCTTTCATCTTCATTCATTCTTTATTTATTTGAGCCTAATTATTTGTAGATGGAAGTTCTGAATTATAATTTTTGTCTGTTATTTATTCTAGTCATTTATGTGTAAAGTTAAGTACTGTTTATATATACAGTGATTTTAGAAATGTGTATTTTTCATGTACATCAGTGTAACTTATTCAATAATAAATCACATTCCATTATCATTTATTTTTATGTTCTTAAAAGCTATAAAACTCGTTTTTTTCTCCAGAGAATGCCTGTGAATTTATTTCCAATAAACACATTCATAATCCAACTCAAATATAAAATTCTCATTAACAGCCAATGCTCTGTAGTTAGTTCTTTTAATATAAAACTTTTAAAAAAAAAGATACAAATATTTAATTGTTTTGTAACAAATTAGTAATTTGCAGTCTTTCTCTCTATATATATATGGTTGAGAGTAAAAGGCCAGATTATGTGAAATATACTTTAATTGGAGAGATTTACAAGAGTAGACGCACACAAAATTGAAGAATAGGTAAAAACACCAATGAACATACTTTCATCTTAGTCCCGCTCTTCAGTGCCTTGGCGTCAGTGTGGATTCAACCAACTGATAATAAGGACAAATCCATCATAACTAGGCATAAAGCTAGAAAAAAAATAATAAACTTGGAAGTAAAACAATTAGTAAAATTTAACCACCAAAATCATTATTAATAATGAAAATAGGTGTACAAGTGGCAAAACAATTTGTAGCGTGTCAAAATAAAATGTAAAAGTAAATCATAGTTTGTTGCATAGATCGTGGATTTTATGCTGTTAGTCCCAAACAGAGCGATGGAAATTTATAGTGGGAAAAACAATCCTTATAAAATACAGCAGTACAATTCGCTGGTACAACTACCCGTGTCTAAAAGTACAGAAACATAAAAGTTAAAACAAGCAACCTCTCTTCCGTAAGCGAGTCAACTCTTCTACACTCCAAGTTAAAACTGACCCAGTTTCGGAATCCATTAGCTGCGGCAGCCTCTTAAATAGATTGCATTGATTTTTGTGCCATCACAACTAGTAGGGAAACTATCTTATTCGTGGCTCTTCTGAAGCGTTTTTACATATTTTCCAGCACTTTTGTTATTAAACCTAACAAACGTACAGTACATTTAAAAACAAAAATAGCATTAGTTAGTTTATGTTTCAAGTATGCTAAAACATAAGAATAAATATTTGTTTACTTTTCAAATAACTCCAGATATGTGAGGATCAATGCACTGTTATTTTCCTGAATCTATTGCAATGAGCGTAAACATTCGTCGTAACCCGAAGGTGACACCGAATAATCAGACACATTGTTATAAAAATAATAACTTTTATTTCAGACTAATTTATGATGAATTAAAAAATATAAATCATGGGAGCAATCTGAATTAGTTTCCTACTTTAAGCTTGTAAGACAATCGGTTCAACACTTATTTGCTTTGAATCCGATGGCAGAGCACTTGTCGGATTTCTGCTAGTACCCGATACACATTGGTATTGCATCCGTTCGAAACTGCCCATCCCTTGTGAACTCTCGAATCCTTACTTTTAATGAAACGATTCCTAAATTTACACACTTTGCGCTGTTACCACAGTAGCATCTAACCTTTCCTATGGTCGAAAAGAAAAATACGATTTATACACCTCCACCGAAATAAATGATTTCTTTGCTCCTGTATTTATTTCATAAGGCTTTAATAGCGTCGTGTAATAGAATGGGGGATATATTGGATATCGACAGGACTCAACTTCAACGCACCCAACACAATTGGAGGAAATTTTCTGATTTTGCCTGTCGATCAGTTTAAATTTCGCTGGGTTCCTCTGTCATTCCTTTCTAACCGATTCTCGGATCCTCTATCCGTGTGTAACCACTTCTAAATCTATTTTTATTCATATTGTTTTCCACTCTCGCATCTAATTGTCCATTTTAACTACCCATATTGTGTCAATTACCATCTGCAAGGCTGTCTCGCGATCTCCTATTATTCGAATCCCTTTCATTTTGCTTACCACCAAATTTCGAACCATAGGCCTCTCCTCATATTTCGCTTAAGCTGCTTCATTCGTTGGGTTTCGAACTTCAACAAATCTTATCACTATGTGATCTGTCAACTACTCCCTTATTTACAAACTTAGTAATTGGTATAATTTCAACAAATGATACAAGGCAACTGACCCCTACTTTGCTTAGCAGCAGTAACGTGGGTTTTCGCCGACCGGAAATTTGTCGCCTCTATTTTATTTATTAGCCGAGAAAATTAGTAAAAATGAAAAAAAAAAGCAGCTTTAAATTTTTTTTATTCATTAAAAATACACTTTTCGTGTTTTTTTCATAGCAAAATTTTTTATACAATTGTCTATATCAATATGCATGTCATTTGCAATTGCCAGAATAGCTAAATTTGTTAGCCTTAACGTGGACATAGACAATATGAGATAATTTTTAATTAATTTTAGCTTAGAGAAGCTTCTCTGGCAACTGGCATTACTGATGGCAGATGTTAAAAAAATTCTCAACATTATGACAATGTTTGGTAAGCCTTCTTCAAATTGAACTCAATAATATAGTTTAATAAACCCAAAGAGCCGGACCTAATGAGTTCTTTTTTACAGCCTGGGTCTGTGGCAGCTACGAAAGCTTGTAGACTCTCAAGTTGGAATTCTTCTTTATTAATGTCTTGAGGAGCTTGATCTAAATTAAGTTCGTCCGTGCTCAATATCACTTCAGACCTTAAAAAGCATATTTTTGCGCTAGATTCTGCAACTGTTGGAATATTTCTTGAATTTCAGCAGTTACTCTGTCTATTGAAGAAAACATTGTTCTCCTCAAGTCATCTTCGTACGCTAACTGAACATCTTTACTTCCGTCGCCAAATACAGTCAGTCAAAAAAGTATTGGGACACACTACCAGTTCAGAGATTTTCATCGTAATATTTTACTTAAACATACAAATGAAACCATAAAAAAGAAGTAAACGTTATTTTGTTAAATACAAATAATAATTTTAACAAAACTCATACATTAATGCAATTATGGTTAAAATTGAAAATAAAAGAAATCGAGTTAAAAAAGTATCGCGACACTTACCAATAAATTAAGAGAAAAAAAAATTCAAACTTAGAAATTAATATCTTGTTGGGACCTCCTTGCTTTTTATAGCCTCTCTAAATCTATTTGGCATGGATTGGATCAATTTTTTGCAAAACGATCTATCGATTTTGGTCCGCTCTTCGACCAAATATTTTCTCAAATCCTGCTTGTTAGAAATTTGGTGCTCATATAGTTTTTTTGCTGCAAATACTCTCACACATGTTCAATGAGATTAAGATCTGGACTTTGTGCAGGAATTTTAATAGCTCTAGGACAGTGGTAGAGGACCCATTACTTGCAAATATCTGCAGTATGTCACGGGTCATTATCTTGGTACAATTTAAAATATCCTGAGATTCCCAGCTTGCTCGCACTTTGCTTTAAATTTTGCTTGAAAATGTCAAGATAGACATATTTATTCATTATACCGTCAATAAAATGTAAGTTCCCGAAACCAGAGCTTGCCATGCAGCCCCAGACAATTTGGTTACCCTTTCTATATTTGACAGTAGGCCGTAAATTTTTGACATGCATTGCTGTATTTGATTTCCACCAAACTTTTTGCTTGCCATCCGATCCGAAAATGTTATATTTGCTTTCATCAACAAAAATTATATTTTCCCAATATACTGTTGGCTGCCTTACATACATTTTAGCAAATTCCAACCTAGCTTGTCTATTTGCTTTGCTGATGTAGGGCTTTCTTTGAGGTACTCTACCATGATACTTATGTTTTTTTAAAACATTTCAGACAGTTTCAGGATTTGCTGATTTTCCGAACCTACTTTTACATTGCAAAGACATTTTCAATGCCCTAGCTCTTGGATTAATGTATACTTGTCTCACAATCTACATCTCTTCAATTTCATTTAATATCCTTGAACGCCTTGATTTTTGTTTGTTTTCAACACTGTTTTCTTGAACCTGTTCATGATGTTAAAAACAGTAGACTTACTCAATTTCATTATTTTTCCAGTACAGCGAGATTTGATATTTCCCCTCTTTCCAATGACTTATTACGAGATTTCGCACATCAACCGATATATCTTTGTTTCTCGCCATTTTTTCTATAAATAATCTTATCTGTTGAAACATTTGTGTTTAAACTTCTAGTCTAAAAAAGTAGTGTGAAATTAAATTCTATTGATGCGCTGTATATTTGTTAAATTTCTCATTTCAAAAATGTCCCAATACTACTTTTTTGACTCCAGTGTACCTTTGAAAAGCTAGATCAAATTATAGTTCTATAATACTAATAAAACTTTCCTTATATACTGTACACCAAATGTTAAAATATTTCTTAGTTCATTTTGTTTTTGTTTTAATGAGATAAATATTTTTATAAATGACTTTACTACAGTCATGCATGCCAAGTGTCCCAGTACTTTTTTGAGCGACTGTACATGCTTCCTCCTGATTCGTCTTGGGGGTTCAAAAGAAGTTTCAAGCTCTTCACATAAACTTTCAGCATATATTAAATGGTCATCCACGAATTCCTTTCGTTTCGCTTCTAATACGGTCTGTAAAGCACGTATTTTTTTAGCGCATTGATAGATATTTAGTCCCTCTGTTTGCAAATAATTTTGAGCATCATGGACTTCGCACAGTACCGGTTGTCAGAAGCCTAAGTAACATAAAAACGAATGAGATTGCATAGCGACTAATAAACTTTCCTGCATCTGAGCGTGTATTAAAGCTTTCACTCGTATTCGTCGGGCGGGCGCGATTTGGAGTTTGAAATATTTTTTGAATTTAAATATCGCGGTGCTTTTCGTATGCCGCCCGGGGCCATGCCCCCCCCCACGCCACGCCACTGTTTAGCAGCATAAAATTCGGCCTCCAGCTCGGATCTACTCCTTACCGCCGGAAAATTCTCAACTAACACTGTCTTGAGTTGGTCCAAACTCGTCGCTCTGTCCCCTGAACATATTCTATTAAATAAGTAAACATTGAAACAGAAATTAAATAAATATTTTCTCGTTCTTTTCCTTTCTATGTACACAAAACAAAACTGTTGCCACTCACAACAAGACATAATAATTTTTAAACATCATTATTATAAGAAAGAAATAAAAATATGCAAGATGACGTCACTGTTTGAGATTACTTCAGACTGTGTGAGGAATTCAAGCGTGCAGCACCTTTCCCAACCTGGTTAACCTCCAGGGGGATGGCCAGCGTCGGTGATAATGCGTCCACTAGTACGGACTTTCTCGTCTCGACCAAGGATTAACTCCTCCACTTGTGCTCTTTTCCAGGTGTGTCGGAATGTGACGCCTTCTTGCAATAGGACAACGTTCCCAATTCGAATTTCGAAAGAGTTTGGGTTACCACGCACTTGGCGAAAGGTGCGCAATTGTAAAAAGTATTCTTACGACCATTTTATCCAAAATTTATTTAATAAATCGTGTTGCTGTGTTCAAAGATGCGTGTTTTCTCTCTGTGGGTTCTGGGCCCGAAGGAATTCTAGTCAATTTTTAACCAGTTAAGATGTGACTCGGAGTCGAGGCTTCTTCGGTATCACCCCAATTCCCTCTTCATACATTAAAGGTCTACTATTGATAGCGGCTTCAACTCTTACCCAGGGCCGATCCGAGGGTATCGGCCGCCTCGTTCAAACACCTAATGTGCCCCCCAAGAGAACTTTTCATATTTTGACTAATATTTAACGTTGACGTTAAAAACTCGTCTACTTATATGAGAATAAAAAGTAAAATACATTAATAATAACTCAAATAAAATTTGAAGTGCACAACTTCATTTTTTTGGCCAGGTATTGAGCGACAAAATACTTTAACAAAATAATAAATTAACGAAAATATAACCTTTAAAATAAAGAGAAACATTTTATAAAATTATAAATGCAAAACAACAGAATTTACTCAAAAAAATACAATCTAATAAAAATAAATACTTTCTAAGGCACAAATCTCGTGAAACGAAAGTATATGAATCATTCCTTCTACTAAAACAAAGTAATAAACTATACCGTAAAATCCGGTGTATAACGCGCACTTTTAACTCAAAAAATAAGATCGAAATTTACGGTTGCGCGTTATACGCCGGGTATGAAAATGAGAGCTTTAAAAATACAAAAAGATAGAAAGCATAGAAAAAGATCAGACTTTTACATATATCGAAATACTGTTTCTGAGAAAGAAATAACATTCCTTATGAGCTTAAAGGGATGTAATTGTGAAAGTACATTATTTTTTACTAAAGCTTGGAATAATACTCGAATAAAGGACTTCAAAACATAAGATCATTGCGCACATGCATTTCAGGTATCTTCGTAAAAAAGGGTGTGCGGATTATACGGCGAATATGTGTAGGGCACGTTATACGCCGGATTTTACTGTAACTATAAAATAATTTTTCTGGCTTTCTAAGAAGCAAATTTGTTAACACACACAGTTTCGGTTAAATAAAATTTTTTTCTGAGATTTCGGATTCAATTGAGATTATGGCCAAAAATCTGAAAGCCTTTCTTGTGTGATTTTTAATGATTTTTAATTTACTGAAACTTCTTTCACCGGAAGCTACAGAAACAGGTATGGTTAAAAAAATTCCTAATGCTAGAGCGAAATTGGGAAAACAGGGAATAAGATCATTTTTCACTATAATTTCTAATATCTCAGTTGGCTGTTTTTTACAAGGAAAAAAATCTTTGAATGAAGTTATTCCATTAAAGAGCTGTATGCCGTCTATATCTTATTTTGGAATTTCTTTTTTATTTTCTCTTATTGTTCCAGTAATAGGTGTTTTTTTCTTTTCAAAAGTTCATCTGAAAGTCGATAAGATGTGTACCAGTTGTCTCCTTTAAAGCCACGTTCTTCCCAAATGTTTAGGTGTCTATACATATAAAACATTTATTTCCAACTGTGTCTCCCTCTTCTAAATTTGGATCGATTTCAATGGAGGAATCATATTTGATGTTATACTCTTCATCATTTGATTCTTCCTCATCATAATCAGGAACAGAATTTCTTCTACAGAAAATAATTTTGAACTATATCTGTTAAATATTGTATCTATAAATTACTTAAATATCACATTTCTTCATCAAAACTACAATAATACGCCATAGCATAAGGAAGATTTAAAACGTGCTCATGCATTCAGAACCGTAATGGTGATTCACCTGCAAGGTATGACATACCCGAAGAGGCGGTATCCAAAAATATATATTTAGAATTCGCCTACAAGCTAAGGGCCCCTCAAAGGATATGACCTTAAAATCAGCTGCACGAGAAACTATCAATTTTCCAAAAAAAGGTTAGAAGGAGCGTTGAAAAAAGGTAGACGGTGGGTATGACATACCCTGCATGGAAAGTGCCGGATTAAAACTGAGAAAGATTTTTAAAAGTATCTCTACATTAGGGAAAGTCGAGACCATTTCTTTTGCAACTTCAATGCTTGCACAAAGCCTCGGACTTGTCCGAGGGACGATTTCCGATTCCGAGTCGTATAATTTATTTCTCTGTAGCAGTGTGGAAGGAATTTCTATGAATGCTTGAAAATAAAGTTATAGATTTTAAATTAAAAAATAACTAAATTCTTTTTTAATCAAATCTAAATTTTCAAACTTTTTAAAGTTTTCTATTTATTATTGCAAACTGTAAATTTTTCCATGAAATATTTAGAAAAAATTAAAAAAAATAATCTTAGCTTTTAATTTTTTTTTCCAAACTCTCAAAAATTACAAATTTTATCTTTTTTTTTAAATTTTCTGACTGAATTATGAAATTTCTGATTTAATGCAAACATATTTTGTTTAATTAATTGTTTGTTTAAACATATTAGTTTCATTCCTAGAACAAAACATAGCTTGGCTTCCAGATTACTTATTCAAAATTATTAAAATATCTCCACCAAAAGTAAGCTTTCATAAATTCTAAAGTTTAAAAAAACTAGGAACACAATCACAATGCTCTGAATTTGTAGTTTTCCTTTAAAGTTTCTAAATATAAGTTAATAAACATTAATATACTATTATTATACTTGTTTGTACTTGTTTTTTCAAATATCTTAATACTTTGAGATTAAACAGAACAATAAAACATTTCTAGAATAATCTGCAATTTCTAAGATAACTCAAAACTTTGACCAAGGCCACAATATCGCAAAAGAAATTTAAAATTTAACTAAATTTACATCTTAATTACATTAAAAATTCTCAAGATTATACAACCTTACTGCTTATTGAATAATTTTTCACATTTCTGTTTTGCTTGAGAGAAAGAGAAATCACTCTTATCTCTCTCTACTTTATAAATTGTGTTTATCATATTTTTATTTCTGTTATGCATTTTGCTATCACTTTAATTAAATAGTTTTATACTACTAGGAGCAACTAAAAATATTACCTATATTTTTCAAATTTTTATTGTTCTGTAAAAATAAACCTTTCATTAAATGCTTTTTATAAGAAATTTCTGCAATAGTTCTGACATTCTTATTGTTACCTTTTTTAAAGATTTTAAATATCGCTATACATTGTTAAAGATGAATTTTGATTAACTTTATTAGAAGCATATAGAATGCTATGCAATATTTTAGAGAAATTATACGATTTTTATGTATTTTTATAATTAATTATACACATAATTATTTATTAGGTTGCATTAAATATTCTTTTTCAAATTCTATGGGCAAAAGATCTTAATCAAGAAGGTATCGTGCAAATCACTCTTAAAATAGCAATAAATGCAAAAAGAAAAAGAATTTGTGCTTTTTAAATTCAGTCTTACAAAATAATGGTTCTCTTAGCAATCTTAGAGTATATTAGAAAAATTATGTGTGTTTATTTCACATGTTACCTCAATAAAAAAAATTTTTAAAAAATATATGTGTATCTTTAAGTAAACTAACATATATATATATATAACTTTATTTCTTTGAAAATTCTTTTCACAATTCGAAGCAATTTAAATTAAATATTTAGAAATTATGGATTGATTCATTTATTACTAAACAAAATTATCGTAATACGTTATGAGATTACAAAAACAAAATCTTAAAAATAAATATAACTCTACGTTTCATTTCAATTTCGAGCTATTGTTAGGATCCTTTTAAGTATGGTATATAATTAATGAATGTACTCAAAGGCTAGTAGTAAGAAAAGCCGATTCTAATGTCGAAGGCGGCGCAGGTGGCACAGAGTTGAGTTGTTTCCCTCCTGCTTCTGAGTTGAGTTGTTTTCGTCCGTCTGTTGTGTAGAGTTGTTTCCCTCCTGCAATGCTTTTGGTTTTCGAGTTGAGGGGGAGTTGAGTTGTTTTTATCTTACTGCTAAGTTGAGTTGTTTTTTAAAAAGTGT
This sequence comes from Trichonephila inaurata madagascariensis, assembly GCA_019973955.1. Classification (NCBI taxonomy): domain Eukaryota; kingdom Metazoa; phylum Arthropoda; class Arachnida; order Araneae; family Nephilidae; genus Trichonephila; species Trichonephila inaurata. The sequence goes on from BMAV01009957.1 coordinate 60,709, forward strand.
GAAAAAATTGAAATATAGGAATGTTAAAAGTGCTCATGGCGCCACCTATTGATTAAACTACACACTAATTATAGATTTTAAAATGATTGAAGCAAATAACGCTCAAATAAAAAAATAATAATAATAAATCCAGATTCAAACTCACGGCCTCAGATCAAAATGTCTCCATAGGACAATAGTTTTTAGTTACGCTAACTATTGTCCTATGAAGGCATTTCAGACCTGAAGAAAACTTATGTTTATAATCTCATGAATTTAATTTTGCAGGAGAAGCAGATGGCGACATTTTTTTAAAATCATTTTCTTAATTAAAATGAAATAAAAAAATATTTCATTTATATTAGTTTAATAATTTGTAAATTTTAATTCAGTATAATGACTACACATACACAGTAAAGATACAAAGTAAATTGATTATTCAGAAAAATGTGACGTAGTATACTCGTCATCAGCGTGAACGGGTAAGATTGAACTTGTCTGATCTTGATTCTACAAGACGGCGACTGAATTCTACATCAGAAATTATCTCAATGTTTTAAAATAATTTTCTTAATTAAAATGAAATAAAAAATGTATTTAATTTATATTATTTTAATAATTTGTATATTTTAATTCAATGTAATGATTACACAGACACAGTAAAGATACAAAGTAAATTGTTTATTCAGAAATTAACATCCTGTATTGCGTTTTACATTTCAATCGTATATTTACATTACAGGACAACAACAACTTGTAAAATTTAATTTCAGTATAATGATTACACACGTACAATAAAGATACAAAGTAAGTTGTTTATTTACAAAAACAGCATTCTGTATTCCGTTTTACATTATAATCATTTATTTACATTACAAAAATCACATCATTGGATGTTATGTCTTACTGCTCATTGAATAGGTCTAAATCCATCAATGACCAATGTCCATGGGCAAGAGTAGTAATGCCATCACCATTAATAAACCTTTTGTCATCTTTATATGACAGAGCAAGTTTGTTTTGCTTTATTGAATGTAATGAATGATATTTGGATCTAGTTAAGTACATGTCAACATATTTTAATTTTTCATTAAAAAGACAGGCTTTGTAGTCCTCAAATGTTATTTTATTTTTTATAGTTTGTTTTTTAATTCCTTTTAACCGCTTTTCAATCTCATTGGTTGTTTTGTAGGCATACATTTTCGATTTTAATCCTACATATTCTGTCATAATATTTCCCTTATTTTCATCCTTCATTTTCCCGATGACTTTTTTGTTAACTAGAGGTAAATTATAAATTTTGTTTTCATTATAGTCTGAAGTATCATATAAGTTAATATCATCTTTCATGTTACTATAAAAATCATCAGTTTTTATTTCATATATAACAGAATCGGTGTCTGTATACATGAGCCTTACTTTTGAGTCATAACGGTGCTTCATGTACTCATAGTGAAAAGAATACATTGAAAGTTTTGATATGTCTAAAATTACCATTCCTACCTGTATTGGTTTCAAAAATTTGATTTTGGTTTTTTTAGATGGACGGCCATTAAGTTTTCAGAAAATATTGTGCGTTGATTAAAATTTGATTTCGCTGTTAACTTTCGAGCCTGCTCTTCTGTTGAACATAAACGTATATCTACTCTTCTTCTTACATTTTCCATCGTTTTCCCGAATATGCTATTATTCATTAGTTTGTGATAATCCTTTTGAAAGTCATTTACAGCTTCAGTTCTTAATTTAGTATTATAATCTATGTAATTTTTAAGCCATGGAGATTGAAAAAATTTTAAAACGCGATGAATTTTTTCAAGACTAACCCTAATTTTAAATATAGCTTTAAATTAGAATAATGGAGAACACATTATGTTTTTGGTCCCAAAGTAGTTAAAAGTCTAGGCTCTTTACAATTAGGTGGGGGCTTATTTTCAGCGGCGAGGGGAAAGTCTGAATGTTTGTCATGCAAATCGGAAGAATATTCAAGATCTACTTCCAAGATGTAACCTACATCGGATTCCTCTGATACATTTAAAATATCCTGTTCAGTTAAATTTTTAAATACTCCAAAAAAAAAATTTTTTTAAAGGGTAGATTTTTTTACCATTGCAAAAAGGGGAAAAATTTTTTTGGGTCAAGGAAATTTTTAAATTTTTTATCTCATCATCTTGATTTAAAAAATTAGACATATATTTGTTGTTACTATAGCATAAGATTGAAAAGACTGACTTATCCCCTTTTTCTTAACCCTTTTCTTTTAAAACGAAGCATGTCATAATTTGGAACAGTGTTCGATAGTTATTTTAATATGTAAAAAATACATCCCATGAAAAAAGCGGGGGTGGTAAAATAAACAGGGGTCAAGTTTATAAGTTTTCATGCTTTTTTTTCCGAAAGCCAACGAGATTTTGTTAACAATAGGGACATCTTTTTTACTTTATAGATCACAGAAACAAAGATTATTTTTAAATTCATTAAATATTTTTACATACATGTTTATTTCCTTACACTTATAGGCTTCTCATTTAGTTTATTTTTAAAAATTTCAATAGGTGGAAAAACAAAATTTTTTTACACTTTTCAAAACTATAAAAAATAATCATACGGGAAAAACCCTTTTTCTTAAAAAGAAAACCCTTTTTTTTCTGAATCAAAAAAAATTTGTTTCATATATTTAAATTCATTTTTTAGTTTTTTAAAATTCCAAACTAGAAGACATGAATTTAAAAAGAATCTAAAACCTTAACTGAAAATCATTTAAAAATTTTTTTTTACTGAAGGAAATATATTTTTCTTCGGTGTTCGGAATTAAATTAATTTGGTTTTTATCATTTTCCCTTTTCTCCTTAACCCCCCTCTTTGGTTGAACAGTGGACGTTAAAAATTCACCCCCCAAACCAAATCTAAAACCCCTTTTCCCCCAATTAAAAATATAGGGGTCACCCCATAAAGTTTAAAGGGGAAAAAAACAGGCTTTTGGGGGTTTTCATTGCTAAATTCAAACCTATTACAAAAAAGGGCCTTTATATAAAAATTTTAAGAAAAGATTATGATCCCTAACCTTGATATTGTTTTCGGGGAAAGGTTTGATCACAAACATAACAATTTTTTAGCATTACCATACAATCCTTTTTTTGATTCAGTAAGAGGTAAAAACCGGTTTTGGTTTTTATAAATATTATAAATTTCTATTACATTTTTTTCTAACTTTTAAATAAAATTTTGGGGATCAATCCCCTTATATACAAAACGGGACCCTTTTTATAATGCTGACCCTTGATAACTAAAAAATAAAAAAAACCTATTGGGACATGTTTTTTCATAAAAAATTAGTAAAGGAAAATTTTGGGATTAAGACAACAAGTATAAAGTTTTCCACCAACCTCGAAATCCGCATATACAAAAAAAAGGTTTTTTTTTTAAACAATGAAAAAATTTTTAAAATTTTTTAAAAAACTTACTTTTTTTGACGGCATTCCCCCTTGAGGACTTTTTATCTATACACATCCTTTTGAGCGAATAAGCTTGATTCTTTTTTGGAAAAAGAACTTTAAAACATCTTACATATAAATTTTTTTGGTTGATGTTTTGAGAGTTGTTTTAAAAAAGTCAGAGAATTTAATGAAAAAAATCCCGCCCCAAACCCCTTCATTTTTACGTAAAGCAAATCAATATGTTTCTCACAAAAATATCACTAATGAGGAGAGGAATTATTTTAAATCTTCTTTTAAAAAAGAATAAATGTTTATTTCTGTATCGTTCTTTTTTGAAAATTTTTTCACCCCATTAAGTGGTGTTGAAAGGATATTATTCCATAAAAAGTTCAACTTATTTAGGGGGGGGGAATTTGACTTTTTGTTGGGGTTGTTGGTGTTGGGGTAAAGAGCTGCGAGAATAGACCACATGAAACACTGAGAGTCCTTTTTATTAAACATTGATGATTGCCTTAGTTTCAGCATCCGCTTCGGCCCCTAGTTAAAATGATAAACCCCTCTGAATGGAGAAAAAGGTTTGTGCGGACTTCATCTTCAGATTTCGCCCAAAAGTGTCCAGCCTGAGTTTTTCCCCCTCGAAATCCTAAATTTGCTTTCATTTTTTTTTCCCCAGACAAGTTGTCAAAAAAGTCTGGCGAGATTGGGTTTTTGTAACACTTCATTATTTCCCGGGTTTTTTGAATTTCGGTTTTTTTATCTTTTTTTCCAGCATTCCGTTTCCTTTTCGGAGTAAATGCAACGAACCCATTTCCCTTCACTTTCGGTTTTGGGGGTTTTGAGTTCTTTGGGAAAAAATAAAGATTGTTTTCCTTCTTAAGAGTAGAAACCCCTTTAAATTCCCCAGTGAACTATCATTATTGGGAAGATTAAAAGTTTTATATGTTTTTAAAAAAGACTTCCCCTTCTTTTGGTGGTAAGAAGTTTTTTTCAGGAACAGCCGCAGAGGTTTGCCGGCCGAGAGTTTTAAAAGCAGATGGGACAACTGTTTTTTTTTCCCTACTTGATAAAAGAAAAACCAAACCCTTTTTTTTCCCCCCTTTTTTTCTCCATCTTTCTTCCGCAGCTTTTATTTTTCAAATGTTTTAGTAAGTTGGGTAGTGGAAATTTTAGTAGAAATTTTAGAACGTTGCTACACACACACTACTAAATCAGCAAACAAATTTTGTGTTCTTCTACTCTGTGACGATCAGGTGCAATACATGATTGGGATAGAGCAAATTTGGGAAATGGATTTTTGAATTTACTGAATTTTTTTTTTGAACAGGGGGACGCAAAGGGCCCCCCTCCGCCCCATCAGGGAATAGGTGGAAGGGATATTCCCCCCAAACCCTTTTTTAAACTCCAGGGTGGGTCCCCACACGCCCTCGTATTTCTCATTGGTGGGCCCCACAAAAATCGGGCCACGGCCCGCAGACTCATTAGCGTCCCTATTGGCACGAATCTGACAATAGATTTCTCTGACCCTTCTCACACTCACTGGCGACACAAGGTCCGCCCGAACACCTACCCCCCTTTTTCCCGCCCGCCTTTTTAAAAGGCCCGTGTAAAAGCCGTACGAACTCGGTCAAAGGATAAGCAGGGGGTTTTTTTCCAGCCCATTAAGACTACAGCCCCATTTGGACGTCGGGGACCAGAATCCCAACAATGAACAAATGACCCCCAAAAAACCACGTGCTCTGTCCCCCCCAACCCCCCGCTCTAATCCATCAAACTTATAGGGGGGGAGGGACCGTATAAATTTGGGCGTCGTTACAATACTATGAGCAAATATTCTACTGAATGAAATTTTCACGATCTCACTTTTATTGGCCCCCAATAAAAAACAGGAAAATGCAGGAACCAACAGATATGATTACGGACGGAAAGAATTTATGAATTTTTTTTTTTCGTTATCACAAAAAATAAAATTTTATAGAATTAAGTGACTCGGTATAAAAAAGAAAACATTTCTTTAAAAATTATTTAGTTTAATAATGGATTCTCTCAAATTAGGTTATCCATTTACTTTAATTTTGGTTGGGCCATCTGGAAAGGGAAAAAAGCTTCCCGTTAAAAATTAATCAAAAAATAAAATGTTTAAACCTTTTAAAAAAAAGAAAATTTGATTTTAAATGGATTTTACCAAACGTTGTATGAAGAAAAATCCCCAAATTTTTCCTTTCAAAGGGGGTCCCATCTAATTTGCAACCAGTATTCGGAAGCTTTAAATTTTTAATAGACGATTTTTGGGGGGAGAAAGTTAAAAAACCCCAAATTAACAAAATTATTTGTAAAATTTTCGCATCACAGAAATTTAAGTGTAATTTTGTGGTACAGAATATTTTTCTTAAAGGGAAATAAATTGGGAAAAATTTTTTAAACGCTCATTATTTTGTATTATTTAAGAATCGAAGAGACCAACCCCCAAATTTAAATACAGTTGGGGCGCCAATTATATCCTCGTAAAGTGAATTTTTTTTTTCGAAGTTACGCAAATGCCACATAAAAAACCGAAAGGATACTTACCTTATTTATTTAAAACCTGAAACTGATTAATCCTTGCGTGTGCGAAAAGGGTATTTTTCCCTTTGGAGATTTTTTTTTTATGTATACCGTCCTCATTAACCCTTTAAAACTTTAAGCAAAATTAAATAGATTCAAATTGCTCAATGAATATTAAATTAGTTCACAAGATGCCGGTGTATTTTTGAACAAACTTTTGAACTTTAAAACTAATTTCAAAAAAAAAACCCAAAAAATCTATTTTAAAAAAGGTGTTCAAAGAAAAAAAAAACCCGGAAAAAGTGTGTGCTGAATGTCTTATGTGTAGTTTTTATCATTGTTTAAATTTTTTTTTAAAAATCGCTTATCTCCCGAAAAAGAAAGTTTTTTAAAAAAAAAACATCTCTTTACGAAAAAAAGAAAATTTTAATTCAAAAAGGAGAAAGGATTCCTATCTATTTTATTTACCGTTTATTTCCGTCATCAGTTTTTAATTAAAAAGGGAATTTACAAAAAATTTGTACTGGTACCCGAAGAAAGAGTTCGGGAAACGGGAACCCTTGTCGGAATTTTTGATCAACGCATGAAAACATTCTCCATAATAAGGATTTAACGGAAGAAGAAAAGAATTTTTTTAAAATTTTTACAAAATAAAAGCACTTTTCTAACAAAAAATCAAAAAAGAGTCTGTATCAATTCCAAATGAAACATATGTATCAGAAAATCAAGAAACATTCTATCAGGAAGTAAAAAGAAACGGAATCGTTAAAAAAAAATCAAAAAAGAGTCAGTGTGAAAGACGGAAAAAGAAGTGTTTGAGGATGAAATTTTAGAATTGTTCCGGCTTAGGTATAAAAAAAAAAAAAAAATTTTCCATTTTTTAAAAGTTTCCCCAAGAATCTTTCGGGGAATTTGATGGTGAAATTTTTTTTAAAAAAACACTGCTATTCCAGGAAGTAATATTCCCCCGGAAATGATTTTCTAGGGAATCAAAAAATGGCACCTGAAAAGATATGTATTTTAAGAGTTTTTGAATGATGTAAATTTTGGGAAATCTAGATGTAAAAAAAAAAATTGAAACAAAAAATTTAAATCAAAACCAATAATGTATGCTCGAAAAAAATATGGTTGAAACTTTGAAATAAAAAAACCTCTTTTTGATTAAAAAAAATGTCTCTTTTTTATGATTTAAACAGTTTTTTTTTGCAGGTAAAAAATACATTTATTTGAAAAAAAATTTTTTAAATAGACAAAAATTAAATAAAATTATCCCAATTTTTTTGGAGGGGGGAAAAATTATCATTGAAAAAATATTAATTTTTGGGGGAAAAAAAATTATCACAAAAAAAAAAATTTTAAATTTTGAGGAAAAAAAAATAAAAATAAAAAAATAAAAAAAAATAAAAAAAAATATTTAGTTTCTTTCCCCTTTTTTTTTTTCTAAAAAAAATTTTTTACACCATATCGTTTTTTTTTTTACAAATTGATACATTTAAAAAATCACATTTATATACAAATTGATTTAATATATAATGCAAAGAATAGTTTTGGCTGCGTTTGAAAAAAAAAGTAAATACAGTATTGTTCACAAACTTTGGGATTTTTGGTTTGGGAAAACACTTTTGGGGAGTTCCATAATACTTTTTAAATGGGGTTTTTTAATATTAGGTCCCAATGTTAAAAAACATTAGTACCCTATATTAGTGTCCAAAGGGAAAAGTCATAAAATTCTAATTCCCCCTTTTATCATTCACAAAATAATGCTAACCAGTGGGTTCCGGGGTGAGTCATCAGAATTCCAATAGAGTACACATTTTTTCCCAGAGGAGGGAGCGTATTCTGTAAAAACACCTTTTAAAAGGGGGGTAGTTTCTTGGTAAGATTGTTACATTTGATTCCATCCACTTTTAATTTTCCCAAATCATACAAGATATTTCTGATTTGTTTTTTTCGATTAAATTTTCAAAAACCCGCGAAAACGATAACACATAAGGTTTTTTCAAAATTTTGCCTTAAAAGGGTTTTTTCGGGCCCAAAAAAATTTTCTTTTGAAGAACATAAATCCGGTGGGGAAAGGTTTAAAACCAAATAATGTATTTTTAATCTTTTAATTTCTTTTTTTGAAATAAAAACCCCTGTCTTGGGCCCTTTATTTCCCAAAAAGTTAGTTCCCTATGTATTATCCCCTTTTGAAAAAAACGAGTTCTAATGGATTGTGAGGCACTGGTTGTCCATCCACATACACTCCAATAAAAAATTTAAAAAATTAAAAATGTTTAAACTCATAAGGAGATTTTAAACCCCCGGGAAAAATTTTATTTCTACAAATCCCACAAAAAATTTTTTTCCCTTTAACATGAAAAATATGTTATTTGAAATAAAAAAAACATGCTTTTTTTTGGGAAACGAAAAACACTTTTAAGTAAACCCCTTTTAAAGGTGTTTTTCCAGTGCTTTTGCAACCGAATTAATTCCCGGGGTTCACACGAACCTTTCGTATGAATAAAGGCAATCCAAAAAAAACTTTTTTAAAACCTTTTAGGGTTCTTGCAAACAAAAAATTTGGGCTTACTTGTATTAATTTTATTTTTAAATCCACTAAATTGAGTAAAAGGGCGATCTTGTGAAAAAAATCCAAAAAGTATACAACCAACTTTTACAGTTGCACTTTCTTTAAAAAAATTTGGTTCTTTTTTTTGAGACCATCACCGGGAAACCTTGTAAAATAATTTAGCCGTTAATTGGGAAGTTTTGGTCGTTATCCATGGTTTTTAAAAGAGTTTCCCTTTTAAGATCGATAGGGATATGTATTACTGAATTGTGTGTGTGGGAAACCACGCGATCATTTTTAAAGGGTACATCACTTGGAGAAAAAAAAATGTGGATGTAGAAAAAAAATTAAAGGTTCTATAGTATCATCTTTAAAATTAGGCGTATTGTCCACCCTTTTTTATTTTCACCCTTTCCCTATAATTATGTTTGACTGAGATCTATGTAACTTCTTTTCAAATTCCAGAAATGTGAAATTTACAGGTGCGTTATTTTAAAGAAAAAAGTTGGGGAAAAGGGGGGAAAATTTTTTCCACTGCCCATCTTTAATAACTGTTTATTCCGGGAAGTTGAAAAGTTCCAATTCAGATTTAATATTTTAAAAATCTTTTTTTAAAAAATGCCATTTTTTCGAAAATCGAAAATGTCACGGACCTCACTTTTCGTGCTTTTATGAAATGAATTTTTTTTGTTTTTTACGCCCTTTTTATACCGTCCTTTCCCCCCAAAAGACTGAACTTCTAAAAGCTTTGAGCCATTTTTTTTTCCCACTTTTTTCTGCTTTCGTTTGCCCAGCTTCTTTTAAAAATTTTTTCCCACAATACATCAGAGGCAAAAGACTCCCCTTATTAATACTTTTCCAATAGTTTTACCTCCCAAAGGGGTTTCTCTAAAACAACCCACGAAATATTCTTCCCCCTAACAACCCTTTTTAAAAATTTTGCCCCTTTTCATATCAAATCCGGAACCGATTTTTACCCCTGCATAAGGGTTTTCCTCCAAATTCAGCAAACGTATGGTACACTCTTCCTTGGGTTTTTTTTATCTTCTAAATGATGGTATGGGAAATGTATTTTTTTAAGGGTTTGCGCAAAAAAGGGCCTTTATTTTCCCAAAAGGGGGAAAAAAAATCAACCCGAGTTGAGTCTCAGTTCCGCTTGAAACGGGGGTTCCCCCCAAAGGTTGGGGATTGAGGTCTAATATAATATTGACTAATCGTTTTCCTCTTTAAACCTTTTTTTGGGGGAACATTTTTTCCTGGACCGTTATCTCCCCCAAAATTTGGGGGGGAAATTATTGGCAAAAAGAAAAAAATGGAAAAAATTGACCATGCATCGGCCCAAAAAAATTCCCCTTTTTTATGTTAATCGTTATGATTGGCCCGGTTCTTGAATCCCAACACTTGCCTTTAAATTTCTAAAAAAGACCGCTAAATTTTTAACTGCATTCATTTTTCACCCCCCGTTTCTTTTTTTGTAATTTTGGGGAACCGATTAGGGGGTTTTTTTAAAAAGGAAAACTTCAAGGCTGGAATTTAAAACCCAAAAATTGTTTCAAAAACAACCTACATCAATTGTTGTTTAAAAAGTTTAAAAAATACGTCTTTTAACTTTTTGGAAAAAATAAATTTTAAATTTCATTTTCGTTAAAACCAAGAATGAGGAAAAAGGGTAATTTAAAAATCCCCCCCCATTCCTTATTTTTAAAAAATCAGGAGAGGGAATTTGGGGTTTTAAATATTTTGTTTTCTGGAAAGAAATTCATAGAGCTATTTAAGGAAAGTTATGTAGAAAGACATTTTGAAAAAGAGTCCGTAATAAAAAAATTTAACTATTTATACTTTTTTAAATAGTCACCCAACCCAAAAACCCGGTCCCCCAAAATTTAACAAAATATTCAAGATTCCTCATCTTTTTTTTTTTGTTTGATAAATTTCACAGGATAGAAAAACCCGAGTCCCTTTTTTTAATTTTGCTTCGTAATAAGTACCTTTAATCTCTTCAAAAATTTTTAAAAAACTTTTTAAACTATAAACGATCGGAGTTTTTTCACGATTTCATAAACCCTGGTTTTTCTCCAGTTTTCTTCGTATCCTTTTTTAAAGTGAAGTTTTTGTTTATTAAGCGTACAACATCACCAAATTTTTAAAACTTTGTGGCTTTTTGGGGTTTTTATTTCTTTTTGATCCCCTATAAATTTTTTAATACTTGCTTCCGGTTATGCCTACTTTCAGAAACAGGTTCCTTTTAATTGAACGGTGATACGAGTGGTTTTAACCGTGTATTAATTTATCAATGACGTCGATGTAATTTTTTTGCGTTATAAACTGGAAACATTTCCCCAAAATTTTTTTTTTTAAAAACCCCCTAAACCTTTTAATAATGCTAGCTTTATTTTCGTTATATGTAAAAAAAAATTTTCATTCAGATTTTTTTAAAAAATTTTAAAACCCTTTTTTTTTAAAAACTCCTTCCCGGCATCTGTTTTAAACACCTTTTTTGGCTTCCTTTTTTTAAAAATAATTTCTAGCCCAGACTTTTTCACTTTTTTCCCAAAATTTTCTTTTTAGAGGAACCGCCCAAGCAAATTTTGAAAATAAATCAATGCAAGTTAACAAAAAATACTTTTTTAACCTTTTAAAAAATTTGCTAAAGATTGCATATCGACTAAACTGCTTGAAAAATGTGACGATCAATATCCCCTTTTCAAACACCCCGATTCCCCCTGAAACTTTTGGGGCGAACAGGTTTATGAAAGAGTGTAAGCGTTCCCTTTTTTGCGATAAAACCAAGCTTTTTCATCTTTTTTCTATATTTCCCTTTAAAGGGCGGGTGTAATGCCCCACACCCCGAAGCTATTTGGAACTTCAGGATTTTTTAAAACGCTGCTAAAAAACTTGATAATACGTTCCGATTTAAAAAAGAACTTGATTGGACTATTACAAATTTTGTTTTTTGGGGAAAAGGGAAAAAAAATTTGTTTAAAAAAATAAACAAAAAATTTTCACCCTTTATATGAAATACATTTAAAATATCAATTTTTTAAAATACTTTTTGATAATTTTTTTCTTCTTTTTCAAAAAAAAAAAACTCTTATTTATTTTTTTAAAATGTGAAACTATTTCAACATAAATTAAACTAACAAAAAAATCAAAATAATAAGAACTCAAATTCAACATATAAAAAAACATTTTACCAAATTTATAAAACAAAAAAATTGTGTGAATCTTATAAAATCTTTATACAATGTTTTTTAAAAAAATCTCCTTTATAATATTCAAAAAAAATTAGGTGGACATAACAAAGTCTTATTTTCTTAAAAAAAATATCTAAGCGAAGATTTTCAAAAATTTTTAGTTACATAATGCGGTTTTCAAAAAAAAGGGTTTTTTTTCAAAAAAAATTTTTAAGGGAAAAAAATCAGCTATTCATTAGCTTCAAGTGACGAAACATATTCGATTCCCCATAACCCTCAGCGAAAATCTGGGGGTTGTTTCAGTCCTTTTTTTGTTCAGGGGGCTACAAATGATTTTTTCAAAATTTTAAGTATTGTTTACCAGACTAACATCCAAAGAAAAGGGAATGCATTTTCTATGGGACCTTTGCAAAATTTTTTTTTATGCAGTTAAAATCCAAAACCGAAACACCCAGGGGCTAAAACAGCATTTTCAAAGCACCATATTTTTCAATCATTTCAGCTCACCGCCCCGGGGTATGGTGATTTCTTTAAAAGTGGGCTCTTTATCCGACCGGGGATTTAACGCTTAAAAAAATAAAAAACAATGAAGCTTAATTTGTTATTTGAAAAGTATCGTTCAGGGGGGGGAAAAAAAATTTTGGGAATTTCCTCCAGTGATCTTCCCTTTACGCATGATATATTCGATCCATCGGGGGCTAAAAGTTTTCCCCCAGGAGTTGGATAGTAGGTTTTTCCATACCTTTTAAACGTCTGATACGGAATCATAAGAGGTGCCCTTTCAAAGATCATCTCCAATTGGGAAAAACTCCATTGTATATATGCAACCCCGGTACATTTTTTTATACCTCTGAAAATAATATATCTAAAAATTTAAAAAAGATTAGAAAAGTGTAAAAACCCTTAATTTTTTAAATTTTTTTTTAATTTTTTTACTTTTCAAACCCTTTTTCTTGTTTCTTATTTTTAAAAAGATTCCACGGCCTTTTCCCAAACTTTCGTTTTTCGCTATGTGTATCAGACATTGTCATTTTTTTTTTGTTGAATACAGTCCGCCGCAAAAAACTGGGCAAAAAGAAATGAATCTTGAACTAAGATGTGACAAGGGTCTAAAGCATATTTAACCCAATTACACTTGAACCGGGGTTCGCTGAAAGGGGTTTTGGCCCTCTAAGCATTGAGATAATTTTGACGTAGAATTCAGTCGCCGTCTTGTAGAATCAATATCAGACAAGTTTTTAAAACAAGTTCAATCGTAACCCGTTCACGCTGATGACGAGTATACTACGTCACATTTTTTTTGAATAATCAATTTACTTTGTATTTTTTTGTTTGTGTAATCATTTTACTGAATTTAAAAATTTTCAAATTATTAAAATAATATAAATGAAATATTTTTTTTTTTTTTCATTTTTTAAATTTAAAAAAATTATTTTAAAAAAAAGTCGTCATCTGCTTCTCCCCAAAATTAAATTTCAGAGAAATTTTAAACATAAATTTTCTTTAGGTTTTGATGCCCCTTTAAGGGCAATGGTCATGAACTAAAAAAAATTTTCCCATGGAGACATTTTACCGAGGCCCTGGGGAATCTGATTTTTTTATTATTTTTTTTTTTTGAGCGTTATTTTTCAATAGATTTAAAAATTTTTAATTTGTGTATAGTTTAATCAATAGGTAGCGCCATGAGCACTTTTTAACATTCCTATAATTTAATTTTCTTTTTCAATTTTTTAAAAAAAAACAACTTAACCTTTGCAGTAGGGGGAAAAAAAACTTAACTCCCCCCAACTTAAAACCAAAAAAAGCAGGAGGGAAACAACCCACACACAACAGGGGGGTAAAAAAACTCGACCTTTAGCAAGCAACAGGAGGGGAAAAAAAACCCCGACCCCCGCGGGCCCCCTGGGGGCCCCCTTCGACATTAGAATCGGCTTTTAATTTCACCAAGGCCCCATTAGGTTTTTTTTTTTATTTAAATGAACTCCCATCGTTTTTCGTAAGCGACTTGGGGAAAATTTTTTTTATACGAGAGGCAAATTTATTATTCTTTTTATCTGAATAAAATTTAAAATTTAAAATGTTTTTTAAAAAGATTACCGTAAAATTCGCTATGAAAAAAAACACTTAAATATGTTAATCAACATGAAAGTATTCTAAGAAACTGGTGACAAATTTTTTATATTTTTATATATAAAGGGAAAAAAAAAATAAAAAAAGTAATAGCACAAATGCAACAAAAATTTTTTTCAATTTTATCTTACGCAATGATTAAAATACCTCATGAAATCTTAAAAGTCGAAAAGAGAATTTGAAAGTGAAAATATAGTTACCTTTTTTGTTGTTCCGATTCTTTTCTTGTCTGTATAAGCGTAGGAAGCTAAAAGAAATTATTTCGGAAGTCAAATTGACGCAAAATTTCCTCAGTTTTCTTCGAAAAGGGGTCTTTATTTTTATGAGGGTCATTCTGCCTCCATTCTTTTCATTCGTCCCCTTAAGCATATCATAAATCTTGATCATGCTTTTCATCACTTTTGTCTGATATGTCGAAATTCTTCCTTAACGCCCCCTCCTCCTTCCTCCATGGGACCAGCATTGAGAACTTATGAATACTCGTTAAAAAAATAATTAACTATAGACTTGGTGGGTGACAGAAGACTTCTAGCGCTTATGGGCCAAATGTTTCTCGGAACGGGAAGCAGAACCCTTACTGACTGAATGCACATTCTGTCTTTTGGTTATTACAGAAATAAAAGAGAGCCGGGATAAAATAAAATCTAATATTCTCTTTCACTGGACTACTGAAAAAAATTCCAATTGCCAAACCTTCGTGTAGCTTCTTAGTGCGACGTTTATTACTGTCAATCAATCAACAGACGAAGGGGGTATTTTCATTTACAAACAAATAACATTCTGAATGGATTTTTCCCATCCCAAGAGTTATCTGTATTTCACTTCAAACGATCTTTTTGTCGAACCGCTTTGAATGAGAAGTTTTCCCTGCTTTCTGACAACATACCATTCCTTGTTTTCTCATTATTTTGAGTAATTTTACCAGCTTTTAAACTTTTTACTGTGGGTGCTGAGATTCAGAATTCACACGAAAAATTTATATTGTTTGAAGCCAGTGAATACTATTTTATAAACGTAGAAAGGACTCTTAATATGACCATTAATAACATTTTACGACTTTTTGCTTACACACGTCCAGGGCTCCTGTAGCTAGGGAGGCCCGAATCATTGATACTGGCTCCCTGATAAGGTAGGCTGCACCCCTGATGAGAAGGAATGTTCCTCAGAATTTGAAATCCATTCTTATTTTTCTCGAACTATGTTATGCTATCGGGACTTATTTTGATTTTTCAATAACTATTTAAAATTAAGCATATTTATTAAAATTATTAAATTTTATTTTGAGAAATTCACAAAAAATTTTGCTTGATCGATAGAATTATAGGTGGCCTGTGGCCGCCCGCGTGCGGTGCACACCTGCTAGGATCGGCCCTGCTCTTACCAAAACGGTGGAAAGGTTCTATTCGTCCAACAAAGCTCGCCCAGAGTTTTTCGTAAACATTGTTTAATTATTCCAACCAACCTTTCCCATTATCCTCCCCACCAAGCCGCGCGCGGTGCAATGAATTTCCACCGAATACCATTTTCAGCATAAAACTGTTGAGCCTTTTTTGATGACAGAGTATTCCATAGAGTAATTAACTATTTGTTTGCGGCTCGGAAGGTTGCTGTATTATCCGTGTAGACGGTGTGTGGAAGTCCACGTCGTCCCACGAATCTACGAAACGCCATCAAAAATCTTTCGGTGGCCAAAAATAAGAGACTAGCTCAACATGAGGTGCATGAGTAGTTGAGCATGTGAAAAGCGCTATGTAAGGACTTCTTCGGAAAATTGGTGCATCGGACATATACTGGACCCCCAAAGTCTATTCCAGTTGAATCGAATAGTTTACGTAAGTCTTTCAGCAGGCAAGGGTGCTTGAATTTGCTTGTCACATTTCACTCGAGCAATCTTGCAAGGTAAGCAAATAAATGTTTTTATGGCTTGACGGCCTCGTAAGATCCAAAAATTAGAACGAAGTTACATAGAGAACAATTCTCACACCCAAATTACGAAGTCGTACGAGGTTGGAACAAATAAGTAATTTGAAGAAAGGATGAGATCCATCAAGCAAAATTGGAATGTTTAGTTTCTGCTGCTGCATTCGCAAATTAGTCTTCCTTCTAGTCGTAATATATTTCCTTGTAGAAATGTGTTAAGACGAGAAAGATTTTGCAGACAGCTTGGCATTTTTCAGGGAGTTAATTTCAGCTGCGAAGCATTGCTGTTGGACTGTACAAATTCGAGCTTAATTAGCCTTTTTAATTTCCTTCGATGTCAAATCTGAAGATATGCGCGGTTGTGATTTGCAGTTGTGCAAAAATCTAAATACCCATGCTGTTATACAAATAAGTCTCACATGAGCTAAAATGAGAAACATTTATGTTAGGTTCAACTGAAGTAGTGCATAAATACCGAGTTTTGACTTTTCGTACTTCGGTAATTGTTAAGGACAGATCTTCACATAAGTACCTTTCTGGCAAGTTGTCTTTGGGTTCTTTCAACCATTCTGGTCTATTCTACCATAAATTTAAGGTAGAAAGCCTAGCTAGAAGAATGCCTCGTGAAAGATGCTCTGCTGGATTCTGAATTCCTGGGAAATGCAGACACTGTGTTGCGGTAGTGTACTGTAGAACTTCATGATCCTATTACAAACAAACGTCCTAAAATGCAGATCGCTGCGAATCCACCCTAAAACAACTTGAGAATCACTCCACAATGTTATATTTGACGGTTGGATATTGGTTTCAGCACAGAAGTATCGCTGTAATCTGGCTCCCATCAGAGCCGTCAAGAACTCCACACTAGCCTGTTGCGACTGCATACTAAATGCAGATTCGATTGCTCACCTTTGGCGGTAGCAATGTACAGAGCAGTACCATAAGCACGCTCAAATGCGTCGCAAAACTCATGAACTAGCAATGCACACAGTGAAGGAGTCCTCCCTTTGTAAGTGGTTTGTCTTGAATAGCACAAAGAGAGATACTGAAAGCATTTCTGAAAGTATCAAGTTTTGTGTTTCACTCTATTCCCAATATTTTAGCAATTGTTTCGAATTTTTCACCTTGAGTTCGCAATAGGTTTTGCAACATTAAGGAGTTAGTAGCCCATTCATGCATAGGAATTTTAAACAATAACTTTAAATCTGTGATTTTTCTATGTAATGTGATTATCTGAGGCTCAGTCTCAACGCCAGCCACAAAGTTATCCGTATAAAGGTTTTTGTCTAGCATGAGAGCAGCAGTTGGGAAATCTTTCAAGTGTTTTGAAGCCAATTCTCTTGTTGCAGCACACAGCAAAAAGGAACTGCAGGCGAGTTTAAATGTGGTAGACGAGTAAATCTGTAAATAGTTATTTCGTTCGTGAAAGTTTTGTTCTGAAACAATTTGTACCAGAAAAATCTTGTGGCCTCTCTATCCTTTTTGTGTAAACTCAACTATCGAAAAGGCTTGCTTTCCATCACTCGTGATTGCAAACTCATGTATTCGGAATCTGAGAAGGCACCCAACAGTTTCAGGTAGAAGATTTAGACCAACTTCTAAAGTGTCATTCAGTGATGGCATT
>BMAV01009958.1:0-43735 GCA_019973955.1 Trichonephila inaurata madagascariensis
GCCCGGACACTCAGGCATGAAATGATCATTTGATGGTGGGAAAAAATTAAATTAGAAAATTAAAAAGTTAACGTTATTATCTTTAAAATGAACTGGATGTTAACGGATTGCGTTCACGCGTGTTCAGGTCACCAATTATGGCGTGAAGTGAGAATCTATATTTAAGGTTTATTCCACGCCATATAAATAGTAAAAATGAATTTTAAAAAGGTTAAACATATTTTTAATTTACAGCATTATAGAATATTATAAGAATTACTAATTACTTAGGTTGAAACATGGAAATTGAATAAAGGGAAAGCACGTCTTTCCTCGTGTGAGTCAGAGAGAGAAGTTAGAGCAAGTGTCCGTTCATATCAGTTCACTTCTCCTGCTCGCCGGTTGGTTCCAGTTAAGAGGAAGAGGTGGGTAACGAGGCACGCCACATCCACCTCTCCCTTCAAGATCATTAAATATCTTTGGACGCCCTGATCTTTGCTTGTTTTCAACACTATTTGTTTTGTTGAAACTTTAAATGATGTTAAAAACAGAAGACTTACTCAATTTCAAGATTTTTCCTATACAGCGAACCGATTTCCCTTCTTTCCAATGAGATTTCGCACACCAACCGATATATCCTGGTTTCTCGCCATTTTTTCTATAAATAATCTGTATCTGTTGAAAGGTTTATGTTTAAACTTCCAGTCTGTAAGAAAAGTGGTGTAAAATTAAATTATATTGATGCGCTGGTTTTTTTTGTTAAATTTCTCTTTTCAAAAGTGTTCCAATACTTTTTTGACTCCAGTGTGCCTTTGAATTATATTTGAAAAGCTAGATCAAATTATAATTCTATATTACTACTAAAATTTTCCTTATATACTGAACACCAAATATTAAAATATTTCTTAATTCATTTTGTTTTTGTTTTGATGTAATAAATATTTTTATAAATGGCTTTATAGTTATATGCATGCCAAGTGTCCCAATACTTTTTGGGTGATTGTATCTGCTTGCAATTGAGGATGAGTGATAAACCTAGTATTAAGCTGAAGAATATTAAGTTTTTGATCGCTGCCAGTAACTATGGAAAATTTTTTCAGAATATTAAAAAAACACCTTGGAATTAGAAACATTATTGCCTATCTTATCCTAGTACAGGGATGGCGAACCTTTTGAGATGTGGGTCAAATTTTGTTCATATTTTTTTTTTAGTACTAGCGCGTGGGTCACTAATGCCCATTTGCACCAGAGTTAGGTTTAAAAATTTTTAACTAAGTATTTTTAAAACTAAACATCTTTAAATTCAATTGACTTATAATGGGTAAAAAGGGTGCCATGGAAGTCTCTTTCTACAAACATAACTGATTAAAGTGCATTTTATCCAAAGAAAGTGCTTTAAATATGGTTTTTTGCTTTGGTTTTCGATTGTTTTTCAACAAACTAAATGTGAGCAAACTTATACACTTTGATATATTTTGTAAACACTTTTACTTTATTTCAAATACTGCATACTTTCATATACATTTGTTGTTTGCGTAGCTTTGGAACTAGGGGTGTAGCTACCACAGTATCAATGATACGGGGCCCCCACTCTTCAGGGGCCCTAAAATGTGTAAGAGATCGCAAAATATTGAGAGTCCCCAAAAGGAGTCCATAGAATTTGGATTCGGGGTCCACTCAGGACTAGCTACGACAGTGTTTGGAACTGTAATGACCAAACTGAAGGTTATAGACAGCATTTAAATTGCTTTTGTCTCAATGGGCTTGAAAAAATTCAAATGGAATACAAATAGTCCACACAAATTAGAAAATTTAAATAAACTCGCGTAAACAAACAAGTGGTTGCCTAGCAATCGTGGGTTAGCGTCTGACCCAGGGTCTGGTTCCCTCACTGTCCTAGAAATTTTTTTTGGTTTTTTAATGTAGAATATAAGTTTGCTCGATTTTTTTTATATCTGACCATAAAAAAGGGGAAATTTTCTCTAATAGCTCTCTTCAAATTTTTTTTAAGCTTATAGAATTTATAACAAATATTTCCACCATGGTGGGAAGGATCTGTTGAAAATTTAACTTCCTAATATTACTAGTAAGGACTTGAGATATCAAAAGGTAAGTTTTTTTGGTTATAGGGTGTTCATAATGCTTGCCAGTTTACATTTTAAAATTCTTCATTTGAATTGAGGAGAAAACTCTGTAATTGGGCTATGAACACTTTCGAAACAATTAAAAAAAATAACTATTGCAGATCCCAAAACATGCTTTGAAGAACAAACTGTGAGATCTATCAATATGCTGTACCTGCTGAATTTCTATAGGGAACAGTCGTTATGAAGAACCCAAGTTAGAATCAGTAATCCATTCAATAAAATCATTACTGACCTTTAAAAGGATCCGATCCCCCCAAAGGGTGATGACGGTTAAAAAACCCAAAATGAACATCGGGCCTCAGTGATTCAAGAAAAAAATTTGATCGCATAATATTTAATCCCCTGGGGGAAATATTTTTAAAAAAAAACAAAAATTTCGAACATCAATTTTTTCGAGGTTTCTAATTCCTGATTTTGGAATCTGTATAGGAATTTGTTGTGCAGAAATATTTAAGGGAAAAACTATTACGAACCCTTTACCTGATCTGTTTTTTTCGCTTTTCAAAAAAAATTTTTTTTTTGGAAAATTTATATTATCATGATTTGATAAAAAAGGGTTTTTTGAAAAAACAGATATCTGCTTCAGAAAAGGGAGGGATATTTAACCATATGAATTTATTTTTGAGGCCTCAACAATTCCATTGAATTATATTCATGAATACTTAAGTAAAAAAAAATGAACTAGAAAAAACTATCCTCCCTTTGAAAAAAGAAAATCAAACTAATTTACACAAAATAGAAGACAATAATTAGCCCACAAAACAAAAACTTGAAAAAAAGGGAACGTATTTAATAAAACCATCTTAATTCCGTAATTACCCTATGTGTATGTTATTGGATGCGTCACTTTCACTAGATTCACGGGTTTTATGGAGACCTCATTCTTTCACTACTCGGCTTCAATAAAATCATAATCCGAATAACTTTAATCGTCAAGTGTTATTTCCAGACATATTCTTCGAAAAATTGGGAATTTCGTACTATATGCCATTCGACAACAGTGGCAAGACTGTATTATTATGTCAAGTCCATCGTTAGTGTCTAGATTTACCATCATACAAAATAACTACTCATTTAGTCGAAAGGCAGAATTCGGTCGAGTCGGTTTGAGTCTAGGTTTGTAAGATTGTATATGTCTAATTGTATATTTCATATTAGTTTGTCACGGGTTAACATTTGTAGGAGTATTTGGCATCGTATGTCATATGTGTGTGCAGTCTACTTAAAAGTATCACAGGTAGGACCTACTTTTGCATAGGAGCTTAGGGCCTCATAAGGTTAGCTGATGCAGTTACGCTGCATGCCTGTGATTCCCCAAACCAAGGAAAGGTGCAACAACTTACAAAAATACCTATAACAACTTAATTAACACATAATTAGACCTAATATAACTAATGCTAACAGAAATATTTCTAACTTAAACTCCCAAAACCAGATACCTCCCCAAGGTGCTGGACGTCCTGCGACTTTCAGTCAAACTCAAACCGATAAGAAACGTTCTTCCCTCCAATCTAATGGACTCTATGGCAATATAAATTTTAATCCTACAATAATCACTCAGACCCTTCAAAAAACGATTCAAGCCATTACCATATTAACTCAACAAATTAGCACTATGTACCCTCAAACACAAATTAAAAGTAAAAATAGTAAAAAGAGTGCTAAATTGTACACCCAAATAAAGGCAATCCTTAACAAAACTGATGATTAAAAATCACCCTATTGGTTTGAGTTTGTGAGATTATAATACATTGACATTATATATGAGCTAGTTTATTTTTGAATAATTCAAGCAGATCGACATTCTACAGAAAATTTTATTGCAAAACATTTACTTAAAAATAATAAACTGAACATAGAATAAATTTTTGAATTTTTAAAATTCCATGCAACTTATAAAAAATAAACAGTGCACCCTTTTTTTAAAAAAATAAATTAGATTACAATATAATAAAAAAAATATGCATTGAATTCAGATGAAAATATATTACAATTTGTAAAATGCTGATGCAAATATCTTTTAGCAAACCATTTTTCCAAAAATTTTAACCCAATGAAAACTTAATTGTTTTTAAATGCAGATTAAAACCAAAGACTGCAAAGCAAACATTTTCCTCATTACTAGTAAAATTTCTAACTATAGATACTCAGCTTTCAATATAGTTTAAAAATTCTACAATTTGCAACAATTATCATTTATTAATAAAAAAATTATTAATATATTTTTTGTAAATTGACAACACGTAAAATTCAATCTAACAGCAAGCATTAAAAATATGATGCATATTACAATTCCAATAATGAACACAAAATATTTTTTTTATGATTATTAATTATTATTACAATGAATTCCATACATCATAAGATAGAGACTTTGAGTAATGTGCATAACAGCTATAAATGCTAAATTTAATTTGGACAAATGGGAACCTACAACAAATGTTGCAAAAAGCAAGAAAAATCTATCAGAAACAAAACCACAATACTGAAAATATGTAACAAAAAAAACAAAATATGCTTTACATTGTTCATATATACATGATTTTTGGTAACTAGCTTCTCAAGATATTTACAAAGCAGACTTAAAAATATCATTTTTCTGAGCATATACATTTATTATAAATATCTAAAAGTAATATTTTTTAAATTTGTTTACACCCCATCTTATTATTAATTATCTAAATATCAATATTAGTTCTATTTTTATAAAAAAACATACAAGCTTAGAACTTGGTCTACATATTTCTTTTAAAGACTAGAATTGAAGCTGGTGAGAGAGAGGAGCTTCAATTTTCTTAAGCAAATTTAAATTCTTTGGTGAAAAATATATCTAGATGAAAAATTAACAATTATTTCAAAAATTTCATTATGAAGAAAGTTTATATGTATTATTTTTACACTGTGATGAAAGATATGACAACAAAAATTAATTCCACTAAATGCAAAAATCAACAATATAAATTTTTCAAAATATGCAGTACTGGTAAACCATGAATAAAATAAATTAATATTAATGAAATTTTTTTTAAAAAATTAATCAAATTATAAGCATTCAAACATTAAATGATCAGTCACAGACTCAATTTATTATTTCTTAAGCATGATAAAATACTTATTGCATTTGTCAGAAATGAAGTACATACTCTTGATAACATATACAACCAATTTATTTACTTGTTAATACAGGAAAAGTCATAGACTAGACATTTAAAAAAGTATTCCCGTGAAGGAAATAAGCACACATTTAAGCAGAAATAATAAAAAATAAATATGATCCACACTTTCACAAATATACATATGCCTTATTTTTGAATATTAATATTAAAACAGATCTAATGCATTTTCAGGATTGGTAAATCAACAATAAATGAAAACACATTCCTAAAAAAAATTACATGATAAAGATTTTTAAACTCTTATTAATAAACAGTTCACAAAAAAATTCTTTTGATAAGATGTAAACAAAATTACTACCTTGTCTATAATTATTCATGATTTATGCATAGACTAGTATTTTTCGATAATGGCATATTTCCAACATAGGAAGTAAAGGAAAAATAAAATATGAAAAAATAAAATAAAACAAATAAAAATACTAATAAAATAAATAAATTGCCTTTTTGAGTATGTGCTATGGGACCCTATACTAGGCTAAGAATTTTTAATATTAAAAGCTGTAAAAAGAAGTAAAATTAATTACTTTAATCCAATGAATCTTTAAATTAAACTTTTAGCTTTTCTTACACAACAAATGATTTCCTACAAAATTTTTAAATGTGTATCCCTAAATACCTCACACACACACATAAGCTTCTGAATGCCAATGTTTAAAAAATGAAACATCTGTGATTGGTCATTTATGTAATTGCATCTATTGTCTGTGTACTTGTTGTCATGGCTCTTAACTATACATATTTAAATTGTTTTCTTCCCATTAATATATACACTGGGTAAAAAATAATATAATATATGACCAGATATAATAATGGATGTAAATTATAATCTAATCTTAATATTACTATTTTGTATATGACTAACAATGTGACAAAAATATCATATATTATAAAATATTTTTGGTTGTTATTAATACATTAGTAATTACATTACTTTATATTGTATTCTAACTTCACAATCCTGTAGGGAGCAGCATATTTCATTATACTACTTATTTCAGTTTAAATAAATCCATTTTTTTAGTATAAAACATGTCTCATATTTCATCTGCTATATTCCGATGCTAAATAGGTTTTACATCATGTCTCACAAAAAAAAAAATGAGTTTTTTAAAAAATGTTTTCAAGCATAATAAATGAATGTGTGAGTTACAATGTCCTGAAGTGTCTGTCTAAAAGTGTGCTCAAAATTTGGTTCAGGCTCTTTGATAATCTTAAATACTCGAATTATATTAGAAAAATACTTTGTAGTTAATTATAAAGTGTTTTTAGACTTATTTTAGTAGGAAAACAAAAGAACTTAATGAAAAATGTCAATATTAATGAAATTAATAACTATACAATATAAATAACTACAGTCAAGAAAAATATTAATGAAAACACCAAAGCAGTCTTTAGGAGGGAGTTCAAAAATATTTATAATATAACTTCGAAGAAGAATCATGAAATATATAATAAATAATATTTTACCTCTATATAACTTAATGTTTAAAAATAAACTAATATTAAGACAACTTTTATCAGTATTTATGATTTTTATTCTTGAACACAAAAAAATCATGCAAAGGTATTTTATATGAAATAAAATTTAGCTTAATTCAACACTGCTAATGCAAATACATATTAATATTAGAAACTAGGGATAGTTAAAAAGAGAAATGACTAAGAGGGAAGGGGGAAACCGTGAGAAATGAAATGAAGTTAAAAAAAATTCTTTTTACTAGGATTGTTTAAAGTTTTCTAGAAAAAGAATGATGAAATAAGCTCATATATTAACAAAAACATTTTGAGTAAAATTTCAGGAATTTATAAATGAGTAAAAGAGAATGAAACATTGTACTATGGAATAAAGACAAAATCAATTAAAATTAAAAGTTTAAATACAGTACTATAAAAATTTGTAGTACATAGAAAAGTACATGTAATTTTCTGCATTTTTAGTTAATACGATAATAATTATTACAAAAACAAAGGAATATTTACAAATCATGAATTTTAAAAATACACAAATTACAGACATAATCCTTTGAGAATGATCTATATCAAGTGATATTTTGTTTTAACAACACAAAGTTTTGCAAAAAATGTGCTTCAGTTTAAAGTGAAACATGGCAAAATACTGAAAATAATGGCAAAGAAATTATGAAGTAACAAAAAAGAGATGAATACTACGCTTTCAGAAAAGCACAATGACAAAGTAATTTATTCATACATATAAGGAAAACAGTCCATAAGATCAAAGTTCTGTAAATTCTCACACAATGACAATTTATGAGTGTATACAGGATTACAGGAAATTTTTAACAGGAAAGAATATAGGAAATTTTTAAATCATGATATATTGAGAAGAATAAAAGGAAAATTAAAGTTAAATTGATATAAAAATCAATGGGGATTTACAAAACATGATATAAAAAATTAAATACTTAAAATACTTTAATTTGATTAATAAGTCATTTTTAATAAAAGTGTTTTAAAAATTGTGGTAATTTTAATGAAGCAGATCATGAAAATTGTAATACATGCTCATAGCACATATAAAATTATAAAGTATTGTAATCAACATTTCTTAAGAATGAAAGGCTTGTTTGGAATTAAAAGGAGTGCAATACATTCAGCTTGATAAACAAATAGCTTAAGCATGCTTATGGTGTAATATTCAAAGTATAAAACCTTTAATAATTATGCTAGTTTTAAGCCTTTGTTTTCCATCACTACACTGAACATAATCTGAATAGGGTTCACTCCATGTGTGGAACAAAAAGGGGCACAGTTCCAAAACAAGTTAACTTCCAAATAATAGCCATTAAACATATTCTCCTTTTTGTGCAATATTTTAACAGTATATATTCATAAACTTTAATAAAACATGCTTTATATTGTAAAAAATGAGTTATTAAGATACTACTGCCTTTCACTACAAATGAAAAGAGCTTGCGACTGATATGAGTTTCTTCTTATTAGATTTCCAACTAATCTTAACAATTGCTTTTATTACTTTGAATGTAATTAAATTAATAATAACAATTCTTAATTTAAAATCTTCTTAGTACTATGAAATGCAATCTGTCATCAATATTCAAAATCTTATGCTTGCAAAACACTAGCCTTTGTACAAGCTGTTAAAAATATATATAAAACAATGTAGTAATATAAATCACAAGATGCTGTAACAGATATTTATCTTCATAAATAAGGTGAATTAATAATTTAAAATATAAATCACACATGCATAAGTTTTAAAACTTAGAAAAATGTTTTTTCCATTTAAAATTTCTTTCAATACATTTTTATTTCTCGTTTGGATAACTTTCTGTATTTTTAATACACTTTCTTAAATTCTTGCATCTAATTCATTTTAGTTCACGTTACTTATACAAGCCTGTAGAAAATTAATGAAAAATTTTAATAAAATTCATTTTGTGTAATTATGCCTATTTATAATGCATGTAAAAGTTTACAGTTGTATCAAAAACTTTTCTGTCCTTTTATTTATAAAGCCAATCATTTGTATTTTAAACAATTTTGTTGTCAAACCTTTTAGGAAAATTCAGAGATTTAATTTCAGAGAGCAACAACAAAGTTTTTGAGGGCATGCCAAAATTGTTAATATGTTCACTGCCAAGGTTTTTTATTTTAATTCTTCCAATATGTCTGAGAAGCTGATAAGAATAAAATACATTAGTCTATGAGAATCAAAACAATAGAAAACTTTAAAAAGGTCACAATTAATCTGGTTCGGTTGTTGAAGTCCACTATTCATTGTTCCACTCTAAAATTTATTGTTCCCTTAAAAATTTTAAATACTTTGATTTCATGTATTACAACAAATATTCATTGCTGCTAACTAAATTCAGTTTGTGATTCTCTCACAACCATTATCTTTAATTATTCCTTACAAGTATACATTTGACCAAAGCATGAGGCCGCAGTAGCCAAGTGGTCATGGTCTCAAACTTGTGACCAGTGTTGTTGGGCAATGAATTAGAGACCTAGTTTCACTGAAGATCCATCATATAGAGGGGTTGATGCATGCTAAATCTGCCATGTCTCCAAGTTCTCATGTTGGCATGTGCCGAAATATGAAGCATGGGTTGCCAGCTGAGGTGTCATCCTTGTCACTTGATTGAGGTTCAAAACTATAAGGTCAGTCGCAAATAATCTTCACATTGCTTAAGAGTGCAATGGTAATAAAAAAAAATCAAGACTAATATGAAAAATGCATATAATTACAAGAATAGATATACCTAAAATATAATTAGAGTCATCCTTCAGTAATAATTAACTATAATTTCTAATATACCACTATTTCTTATAATAACATATACCAGATAAGAAACCAGTATTTTTTATAAAAAGAAATAAGTCAATTTTAATTCCTTTAGAATCAATCCTTATTAGCTATAACAAGATGTGCACACGAAAGTTTTTTCAGTCATTCATTTAGAGTGAAAATTTATCAAATTATTTACTTAAGGGAAACAAATTAACTCTTTATCCCATTTATCATAACTTTTGATCAATAACAAAAATTGGGTTATTTCTCCAATATATTATTTATTCCCCAGAAATTATCTTTCCCTTCCTACCAGGTTATTGATAACATAATTCAAAATTTAGAGCCATATTCAGGTAACTGGTACCTAACTTTACTTTTTCACATTTTCTCACACGAGTACCTTGATGTCAAGTCAAGTTTAACATGCAGAATACCCATTATTCCACATGATAGTCTCGGGCAAAGCCGAATCTCAAACCTCCAAATCATTAGCCATCAGGTGTTTACAGAATCAACCGAGTAGCTACAGCATCATTTCTTCTATGTATCTCTCAGAAGATACTTTTTCTATAATCATTAAAAAAAGTATAGAGCACATTATCAACTTGTATTCTTCAAATCACAACCTCTTATTCTTCCTTACTTATTCCCAAGGAACCTATTATTTTCATTAGACATCATTATGCATTCTTCATGAACCTTATTTTGCTCATTGTTATTTGTTTCTTAGAAACCTAAATTTCCATATATTTACATCATTTTAAAATCATTTTCTAATAACTATACTTATATCTAAGAAACTCGCAATTCAATAAGAAATATTAATATTTATATTAAAAGTAGTGATAGTTAAAATTCAGTTTGTTCAATTTCATCTCATTACCCAGGATTCTTTTATACTCATCTGTAGAATTTCATTCTCCTCTAATGCAGTAAGAACATTTATTAATTTCATTTTTTTTTAACATTGAAGTTATATTAACACTTAATGACAAACTATTTCAACTTAGTTGTACTTATTTACTAAGAACACAGTTTCTTTCAATATTTCAAAAGCATTATTAAGCTGTTATATTTTTAAATATCCCATCAATAATTCATTGTACACTACTCATATAATAAATGAGCCATATAAGTACAATTAATATTTAAGAAATTACTACAATATCACTAAATTTACGTTTGGAGGAAAATACTTGTCATGATAATATTTTTGAAAAATACCAAATATTAGTTACAAATGTCATGCATCAATGATGCAAAAGAAAAATATGATACATAAATGTATGAGATGCTAAATTGATACAATGTAAAGTTAAATTTATACATAAAATTTTAAATTTATCATTTTCCACAAAAATAAAATATTCGTTCAAAATTTCAAGAATGGCACAGGAGCATAGTAAAATAAAAGCCATAATAAGTGTATATGCTACAATGCACGTAAAATTTTAAATCGATTTTGTGAGCCTCGTTAAAAAAATTTCCATCTTAATTTTTTTAAAACACTTCTTTATTTACAATGTAGTTGCACTTGCATTAAATTTTTAGAATTAGTATATAGCTCATACATCTTTCTGACTTTTAATGTAGTACTTCGATTCATATTTTTATCCTACGAAAAATTATTTCATTGTGTGTGCAACCTGTTATCTCACAAATATACTTATTGCAAAGAAGTCAATTTCCTTTAATATTTATTATAGCTATGTGAATACATTCCTCTTAAGTGACTTAAGGCTTTAAAGAAATATAATTCAAGAGACTTTAAAAACTTTTCACAAAGATGCATTATTGCTTTATTCTCTCATCTGTCTTAACCTCATACACTCATGTGTCCTAGTAATTACACTTACTAGCTATGAACACACTCATAGCTGTTCGTGAATTTTAGCTTTGTAATAGCAATGGCTACACTTAAAGCTGAGGGATGGGATTTCTATAAGCTTATTATTTTCTATTTATTCCCTAACTACACCTTTATTTTTTAATGTGTGTGCAGCATCTACTATCAATAAATTGAATTCAATCATTTGAAATATATAATTCCTCAGATGCCCTAGTATAATAGATGCTATTAGCCATGAATTACAGTGACTAATCACTAACACACTAGCATCTGATTTATAACTGGCAAGGATCAGTTACCTATTTTTCAATTTTATTTCAAAATATTTCAGTTTCAACAATCTATTCTTATTTGATTACTAACCAAAAAGTTTCTTTACATTCTCAAAGATTTTTTACATAGACAAAATATTCACAATGTCCTGCTATAAAATTGATTGTCTAAGCAGTAGCATGAAAACATTTTAATGTCAGGAGAAAAATTTCAAAATTATGTGTCGATGAACCCAAGTTTTGAAATAAAAATTGTTATGAAGAGTAGCAAATTTCACATTCAAAGAATAATTTTAGAAAGTATTTTTTATAAGTATAGTAATATTTCTCTACCATATCAAAAGCCAATAATAATAGCTTTTCTCTTTTAAAAATAATGTCTGCTTTTTTAGAAGCAATTAGTAGTATTTCCCCAGCAACTTCAGCTTAATAGAAAATGTTACAATTTTATAGTAACACTCATTACCCTTTCAATCTATCCATCTCTTACTTGTTATTTATAACCAATTAAAATGTAATTTTTTGGATTATTTCATTGAATTCAAGTTAGTTTGTACTTGGCAGTCAACATCTTAATTGAAGAAAGTAATATTTCCAAAAAGCAAGTTAAGGTTTGAATGAAAAAATTGGAATTTGATAAACTAATTTAATCTGATCAATCAAATTAACAGTCACAAAGACTCTCTATACCTTCTCTTAATACTAATTGAATAATTGAAAACAAATATAGCAATACCTATATAAAACAAAAATTTCCTTTCTAAATATTCTCAAATAAATTTAAGCACTAAGAAATCTTAATACTTTGAAATTAAGATTTACAGTAAAATTATGGAATAAAAAAAAGAAAGCATTAATGTTATTTTCTAAAAATTTTCTGAGTAAATTAATTTAACATATTTTTGAATAAATTTGTTCATTAATTCCATATTTTTGCATTACAGCTAGCTTACAATTCATGCTCTAGGAAACAGCATACTTTATTAAAAGCATTCAACAACAGAAAGAAAAATACAAAACTGAACAAATAATAGTAAAAAGAAATCACAGAAAAAATCATCACAGAAAATGCAAAAAAAAAAAAAAATGATTACAATGTCTTGATGTCCCATAGAAATGTCACACATTTCCAACAATTACTGAACAATGAGAATGCCCTTATTACATTGCATGCGGCATCAGAATGCTTTAAAAATGCATTTTGCTTTTATATAATAAAAATATAAACATTACTCAAATGAAACACAATCTTTAGGATTTTTTGTGCAGTTTTCAACCAACTTTTTCAAAAGATCAGCACTCATTGAACACCATGCCACACCAGCTCCAGCTCTGTAATCACTAATTACGGGTCCTGATTTCCACCTGAGAAATTTCCACATAACAGTAAAAATATAATTATTCATTAAAATTAAGCATGGTTATACATATTAGGTACTTAGAAATACATAGTGTTAAAGAAATTAGGTATCCCAATATTTAAAAAAAAATATTTTTATGCTTTAATTTTAGGAAATATATCAAATTATGCTTAAAATTAAACAACTAAATTTGTACTTGCAAACAAAGTTTACTATCTTATATATGGGGTACGAGACTTATATAGTATAATTAAAACAATTACTACAGTTTATAACCAATAATAAGAAAAATATAAGAATACCATCCAATATATATACATATTATGCCTATCAGAAAGATCTGTCAGTTATTAGAATAAAACACATACATTTTTTATACTTTGAGCAAACTTTATTGAATGATATAATTGCCGAAGAGCTGTTCATGACTTCTTGCCAGAGTGTGATGCCAATTTAAAAAAAAAAATCAATCTATCACTAGAGGCAAAAAATTGAACCAGTGCTTTTCTGATATATTCTTCGTTTTTGAATTTTTCATCCTGCAAAAAACCTCTTAAGAACAGAACCAAGCGACAATCGAAGGGTGCTAGGTCCACGGAATATGGTGGGGTGACAGAATTTTTCAGCCAAGCTCTGCGAGATTTGACGAGTCCCCAAAGCAGCACGTGCCCTGGCATTATCATGAAGCAGTATGACGTCTTTCCCATGGAACATCGGAGCCTCTTTTCTTGGAGTGATGTTTAAAAATTATCTAAATGCTGACAATATCTCTCCAAATTCTGGTTTTCGTTCGGTTTCAACAACTCAAAATATATCGGTCCTCGAATGTCCCACCATATACACAACGTTCTCTTGCTCAGGCTAAACTTCTACTCAGGCTCTTTTACTTCTAACTCAGGCTAAAAACTGTGTTGCATAGAACAGGATTTAGCTTAAAGTATATTTTAGCATGCCTTTGGTTGGCTCACCTTACTTGCTTCTATTTTGCAAATATCTCAACAGCTATCAATGGTTAGCAAGCTAATATATTTTAGTTATCAGTTTTAGCAATACTTGCTACTAAACATGATATAATAAATTTGATGGTCATTCATTGTAAAAATATGTTAACATTTTTATTTAATTAATGTTTTTTAAAAAAATATTCTCTATTTTTTATTTTGCTTACAGTTGACATTTTATGCACCAGAACTAGTTAATTTGTAACAATACCTGTAAAAATTAATGTATAAAATAAAAAAAAATAATTGAGAATTTTATAAAAAAAATACCAAAAGGAATAGTGTTGGTGGATCTAAAGAAAATCCTGCTTCTGAATAAAGAGAAAAAAACTTATTTATTGATATTCTTTTATTATATTTAAGCTCTATATATGTATTAATATAAAACTTATTTGATTTTAAAAGTACTACTGTATACAAGCTATTTTATCAATAAATAAATAAACAAAGCAGAATGGCCGATCCTAGCAGGTGTGTAGCGCGAGCACCGCATGCGGGCGGCCAAAGCAAGGGGGTGGCTCAAAACAAAACTTATAATAAATCGAATAAATATGCTGAATTTTGAATAATTATTGAAAAATCAAGGCCCAATTTTCCGATAATACAGCATAGTTTAAGAAAAATAGAATATTAGTGCAGTGTGTTGGCCGATTGTCCATAAATGTCTACTCTTCACAAACATCCTTCATCTGATACCAAAATTTGTGGTGAAGCCAACAATACCGCATTAAAAAGTTTTTGTTGTTGTTTTGTTTAATAGCGGCACTGGCAGCGACCTGTGGTTCGATGCTTAATAAAGGCGTCTCAAAAAGGATTTTTACGAAAGTTGCTTTACGAAAATATCTAATACAGTTTATCTAATAATGTTTAAATTCAATATGAATTTGGGGAAATTAAAAGTTTTCAATAATAACCTTATGATTTAGAAAAACAAAATAGGGGAAAGAAG
This sequence comes from Trichonephila inaurata madagascariensis, assembly GCA_019973955.1. Classification (NCBI taxonomy): domain Eukaryota; kingdom Metazoa; phylum Arthropoda; class Arachnida; order Araneae; family Nephilidae; genus Trichonephila; species Trichonephila inaurata. The sequence goes on from BMAV01009958.1 coordinate 15,011, forward strand.
TGATTTTTGCATATGATTTTACAACACTTAAAAACAATGCTCGTTTTCCTTTTTAGTAAGTTATACCTCTATCAAAAGGTAGTTTCTTGTAGTTTTATTTGGTATTAAGTTATAAGACAAAAAATCTTGCAACTCTTTTTGAATAAATGATTTTTATTACAAAAGCCTGTTTAAAAAACACTTTAATATTCGCATAGTATTATTAATGTTTGAGAAATTCTAAATTTAATTTTATGTTGTAGGAACTTAATGGTACTTTAGTATTATGTTAAAAAAAATGTTAGTTATATGCGTTTTTTAAGTCCTAGTTGTAACCAGATGCCATATAATCAAACAGGCGAATCAATATATCTACCCGCTTACATGTATACTCCTAGCTGGAGAATAATTTCATATGATCTAATCCACGAAGCCCTTCACCGTGTTTACTGTTGTCTTTATGTTAACGGCTCTAGGGCTGGGGAAACTCGACCCATGTCTGAGGCGGCAAATTTTAGGGGCGGCATTTGGACCGAATTCGAAAAATACTTTTTTTTTGTTACGAAAAAATTGGTATGAAAATATTTTTTGTATTATTTTTGCTTTGGAAATCTTGCACCTTAATTAAATACCTGGAATTTTATTTTAGACTGGATAGAAATGCCGACTACAGTAAAATTTGTAAATAAATAATGACTCTATATCTTTTTTTTATAAAATAAAAGTTACACTTCGTTGTGATTTGTTGTAGCAAGCATATGGGCCTCCGACCTCGGGATACTGGTGCAAACGATTATCTATCGCATATAGTATTACTACATTAAGGGTGAAAAAAGTGCACAAAACAGTATTTTGTTTAGAGCAGCGTTCGGGAAATTGCAGTCCTTCAAAATTCTGCTTTTATTAGTGGTGTAAAGTACCCCCCGCACTGTGGGGGGGCAAGGCTTCTAGAGGGCCCAAAGCCTGATTGACGCCATTAACGTAGATTTTCTCAAAATTCGCTTTATATTTTTTAAAATCCAATTTTTAAGCGACTTTCTAATTGGCAATCTAACGTCATTCAAAATCAAAACTTTAATAGGCTAATTAGATATCTTTGATCCAATAACCAAATAAAAAAAACATTTTGCTTGATTTGCTGTAATCTCTGTGACAAGAGATACTTTTCTTTAGTGGGTTTTCTTTTTAAACCTAAATTTTTAACACATAAAACAAAAATCAAATGGAGAATCAGGTAAAATGCTAGGAAGATAATAAATTCTCTCTCGTGACTGTTATTATTATGGTATACTTTACATTAGCTGTAGGGAGGAAAAAAAGACATGATTTACTTTTTATCAAAGCAACTTAGAAATTTATTGGCGTCTTTAATTCCTCCCCCATGTATTTCCTTTTCATTTAGCGAAGTCGTAAATAACGTGCATTTGTTATGCTTTTTTCATGTAAAATAGTATTACGATACTTGGAAAAGCATAGAGCATGATTATTTGGTCTAGATTTAAGAGTATTCAATCAAATAAAGCATAATGAAATACGTTTCACAAAATTGTTTTTACAGCAGACATATATATTTTTATATTCAATGCACTTCAATATAGGGAGTGTTTTTTGAAACATTTTGATCTCACTTCTCTCTTGCAGTAATAGAACTGTTTTCTTTAAATGGAAATTAATATTCTGGTTCGAATACTAGTATTTTGTTAACGCAAGACAAAAAGAAACGTGGCCCTAAAATGAGGGGAAGTTAAGTGGTTCCAGTGCCAGTTTATCTATTGGGCGCTTAGCGCGGGGGCAGGAAGGGTCCAGAAGGACCTGGATAAGCTCAACTTAACCTCATTTTCTGGTTATAAATTTCGATCCTCCAGTGCCAAGAGAGCCAGTAGATCTGCATCTAGGGCCCGAAATGAGCTTAAACTGGCACTGAGTGGTTCTTAAATACGAAAAAAAAAGGGAATATAATATTAACAGCAAATACGCAAAATTGGATAACTTTTTAATATCACCAAGCATCATCTTGTGCAAGTGCCAGCAATAGTATTGCCAGGGAACCTGATGAACAGATCCCGGAAGTGAAAATTGATCCACAAGAAAAAGAAAAAAAAAGCAGTTTTGGACACTTCAGCTAATAAGGATACTCTATATAAAGGAGTTGGAAGATGAAAACAAAGAAACAGACTTGAATAGAAGTGTTTTGCGCATTATGTAGGTACAATACAGATACAGACTTAAGGGAAAGAATTTTAAAATTGGGCCCATGTCAACCAGAAGATAATTTCCAAAAAGATGCCAAGGAAGGAGCTTTTCATCATCTTATTATAGTTTCATAAGCAGGGTAGGACAAAAGATAGAACGGAAATGGTTGTGCTATTCAACATTACTGCCTGGCTTACTGCCAGGTATGTTGGCTTTTCGCAGATAGAACAAATATGCATTTTAAAGAAGCATAAAGTGTGAATGACTGGCAAGGAGTGTCAAATAAAAATTAAAGATTAATATGTATATATAATATATAAATAACAATAATATATGCTAAATAAAATATATAAATTAAAGATTAATATATAAAGATCCGGCTTGGGGAGGGCAATCATTTTCCGTTATGCCACTGGCTTTTATGTAGAATTAAAAATTATGTTTGCTAAAAAGCTATTGTTTACTTTTCTGATTTATAAATATCTCTATTAAAAAAATTATTTGCATTTGCATGCCCATTTAAATATTTGACTGGCTTTCTGACAGAATTTATTTTTAAATATATATTTGTATCTAGCAATGTGAATCTGGTATTTCATTTCATGTATCTTATTTTCTTATTCTGTACTGTGTACGTTTAAAGTCAGTTTTCTTATGTGTTGAACCTTGAAGGGTTCAAGGCTGTTGGGCACGTTAAATCATGACTGTTTTTTCTTATTTTCTTCTGTAACTTTCTCCCCATCCGAGTGGGTCACAAAGGACATTATTTCCACCCACAGGATGTCTGGTGTCAGCTAACTTAAGGGAGACAGATACAATAAGAATTTTTGGAAGACAGTGAGCCACGGGAGATGTTTCATTTTAGTCTTGAATATTGTTATTTAAAGTTACAATAAATGCTTTTAATCTCTATCATCAACAGACTCGTTTTCGAAAAAAATGGCCTGTTGAATTGGCTGAATTAATCTCTTACTCTCATTTGAAATAGTAACAGGTACTTATGTTTTTAATTTCGAATTAATTTGTATTTTTTAAGACTTAAAATAATGTACAAATTGCTCCTGTAAGGTACACCTTCAAATAAGGCACAATTAATGTTGCTACCTTTCTTTTTGAATATGAATGTTATGTATTTACCTCTTATTTAGGGACATTCTATTTAAGTGACACTGAAAATAATTTCTTATTTCTTTTAAGATTTCAAATACAAGTTTGTGTTCCACTTTAAATAAATTAAATATAGGGCTGTCTTAATAAATCAAAGTAATTTAAAAGAAAAAGGAACAGAGAAATAAAAAATTACAACGTTGTCTGCTCCACGCTTCGATTTAAAGACAAAACAGAATTTGCAATAAAGCCATTGCAACTCGTGGGGACATGTTTTCTTTGGGTTTACATAACAAATAAAAATGGTAGCATAGGTGGACACAATGCACAGGTTTTCAAAAAGGTTCGTACAAAGGAATATCAATAAATTTTAGTAAAAGATTTTATTGTTCATTTAAAGTATTTATACAGTAATTAAACTTTTTCTATCAAGAATTTTCATTTTTCATGAACTTCAAATTAAAAAAACCCTATGACTAAGGTATTTATTTGTATATGACTTGAATTTCTAATTAAACTAATTTGTTTAGCATTAAATGACAAAAAACACCCAATGTCTAGTTGGTGGGTTTAAATTTCTGGCTCTAAGACATATGGTGTTAAACACAAAGTTCCTTATTGGAAGGTACTTCTATATTTTTACCCTATTAAGATAAAGTATTAAGGAATATTTTCTTATATTTACCTTCATGAAAAAGCAGACTATAAAAATAGTATATTTAGTTTAAAAAATCTCTTTTGTTAGAATATGCGAATACATTTATCTAATAAATAAATTCCACATAAGTGCATACGCGATTTTAACTTAAAGGATTACTGAGTTATAAGAAAACAAGCTAATTTTAATGTCAATGAAATTATTTTGTATATACGTATCCATAGTTATAGTTAAGAGTACATGGTTTGTAAAATTTCATATTTGGATTAAATCAAAATAATATTAATTGATGCTTAACTTTTTTTCATAAGACTGCTTCCACTTCCAGAATGAGACATGCATATCTTTCATTATTATTCCTTCTTCATGCCGTTCATTTGACTTGTTTATAGTAAATTTTAATTTTTTACTGAATCATCAAATATGAATCATTTTTCTGAATCATCATGTTAAAGTCAATATAACACATGCATTTTATGTGATTTTTCTCTCTCTTGTTATACATCAAAAGAAACTTAGTAATATTATGTTGCAATTATAAATATATTCTTATAAGTAATTGCTGATCGAAATATCGAAAAGGCATTTCTTAAAAATTCTTTCGGAATGTTTAAAGTTTGTGAATTAGGTCAATAATAGAGGTTAATTATTTCAACGTTTGCTTTCTTTTTTAAGTTAATGAGAGATAAATTTAGTATAATTATTATAAATATATTTTCAAATAAGATTGCATATGTTAATATTTAAATGTTATCGAAAATATCCCGAAACGACAAGTTTGAGGAAGCTAAAAGAGAGAATCTTATTGGAAAGTGAGAAATATAATGTATTTATTATTATTATTATAACCATGAAAGCATACTCAAAAACACATAAACTATAAGATTGTGGTACGAATGAAAGGCAAGGCTGGAAAAAAAATTGTACTATTGACGCTGAACAACAAAATTTATACAATCGAGGGGAAAAAGTGATGACGTGCTATCATTGAAAGAATGGTTGCTGAAGTACAATTTTTAGCCAGTCAAAATTTGGTAATCAGAGGTACTAGTACGAAGTTGAGATAGTGGTAATTTTTTAAAGTCAGTTGAGATATTGGCTGAATTTGATCCAGTTATTTTAGAACACCTTAATAATGTCAGTAAATGCAAAAATAACAAAACACATATTTTACACTACTTAGGGCAGCATTTTCAAAATTAAATACTTACTATTTTAGCGGAATCTTTTCGTAATGAAATAACATGCATTGTCAAAAAAGCAAAAGTTACACTATATATATAAGTCTTAACTCTACACCAGATATTATTTACAAAGAACAAATAAAGTTTGTTATTAGATGTGTGAGCAGTACTGATGGGTAAGGTATATATTTCAGAAGAAGTTTTTAGGAATACTACTCAAGGAAGGCTTTCAGATATGGACACATTCTCTATTGAATCCAAAATCTCTGAAAAAATTGGATTTCTCCAAAATTTTTGACAAATTTGCTTCTCAGAAAGCCAGAAAAGTTATTTTATAATTAATTATTAAGTAGTCTTTGTAGAAGGACTGAGAGAGATTTATACACTTTTCATTTCATGAGATTTATGCTTTAGTACTTTATTAGATTATATTTTATGAGTAAATACTGTTGTTTTACTTTTCTAATTATAAAATGTCTATTTTTATTTCAAAGGTAATATGTTTGCTTGTTTATTATTTTGTTACAGTATTTTGTTGCAATCATAACCCATTAGCTGACCAAAAAATAAAGTTTTGCACATCAAATTTTATTTACATTTTTACTAATGTTTTACTTTTTACTCTTATACAGGTAGATGAGTTTATAACCACAATATATAAGTATTAAATATATAAGTATTAAATATAAATATTCGTCAAAATATGAAAAATTCTCAAGAGGGCGGCATGAGGGCGGCTGACATTCTAGAATCGGTTTAAGTAAGATGATAAGTTTGATTGTAAGATGATGGGAGATGTACGAAATAATTAAAGTTCAGGACCCCCTCCCCACAGAATATGGTTCTGATTATGAAATAAATAACTATGATGTGTTCCATTTGCTGATACTTCATTATGATTTACTTTGATTATATAATTTTGTAAAATTTTTTCACCAGACAGAAAAAACTTCGAGTATTAGACTTAATATGAGAGAGAAAAACAAAACAATGTAATATAAAATCAAGGGTTAGTCAGCAAGTTTTAACAGAAAAGTGGCTTGAAATCTCAAGAATCTAAAACATGCTAGTTCCAAGCAAAAACATGACTTCCTCAGTGACAGAATATGTGCTGAAAACAGTCTTTGCAGCATAGTATATTGCTAAGATAAACAAACTATTAGTTTGTTTATATTTTCATATCCATCTGCCTCTCATGTTAGAGCCATTTGAAAATAAAAAGGGTACCTCTCACACTATGTAACACTCGCAAGACACTAGTTTTCAGTATTAGTTCCACTTGTTTGAGTACTCTAGCACAGCAATTGCATTCAATAGTATAAGACAAAAGTTTCTTTTATGGCAGGTATATATGATCTGAGTCCAAATCGCAATTACTTTTTTCTTGTGAGTGAAATACCAACCTTCATACAGCCTTTGGCTGAAAAGTCCAAACCATTCAAAATATAGTATATCTATTTGAAAATCTTTCATGAAACAAATGCATTGTTACTTGACCATTTTCAAGAGTTGCTAATACATATGCAGTCTCACCATTGCTTTATAATTCAATTCCACTTTTACAATTAACAAACCGAAAAATGATGGCTCATGTTGTGCGATTAACTTTCAACTAAATAAAGTTCTCTAAAGTGTAAAAATAATGATTCAGTAGATACACTCCTAAGTAAAATGGATTTATTTTGAAACGTCCAGATGTACCTCTAAACTTTGATGAAAACCTTCTTGTATCATCCTATATTTTTAACAAAATAGAAAACACTGAATTTTAATCTTAGTACAAACAAATATTAACTTAAAAATGTGAAATTTTCTAAATATTATGAAGGAAAAAATAAGCAAAAATTGGAAAAGCAAAAATTAATTCTCTGTGTTTTAAAAAACAGCCTTCATTAAAACAATAGGTATTCTTCAGATTGATTGGCATAACATGATTTTGAACTAAAACATTAAAGGAGGAATTATTTGATGTAAAGGAATTCAAAAATTACCGTATTTATTCAAATCTAAGCCGCACCATAAATTCACGACACGTTTTTGTGAAAAATGAAAAATAGTGTAAAATGGTTTATCGATATACAATTTTAAGAAATTGAATAAAAATTTTAAATGAGAGCTAATAAGAAGTGAATAACTAGTTATTTTAATAGTATTATAAACTTTTAAATACATACATGGACATGTAATAGCCCTAATTCCCCATCCAGCGAATATTTCTTTCCCTTCGATTCTAAACAACACCTGATTTCTATAGGGTTAACATTGGAAAAAAGGTGCGGCTTAGATTCGAGTAAATACGGTAATTTCTACACGTACATGTAAACATTAAGAGCATACTTAATTTTAAACATAGCTTTTTATCCATGCATTTCTAATTTTTTTTACTAGTGATACTTCAAAAAATTATTAAAATTAACAGAAAAAATTTAAATATACCTGTCATTTTCAACATCATAAGTTTCCACCGTATTAAGATAATGAGTAGCATTATGGCCACCAATAGCATATATATATCTTCCTAAAGCAGCAGCACCAACTCCTCCACGTCCTACTTTCATAGGACTAACAAAAGTCCATTTATTTGTGTCAGGATCATATTTTTCAACTGAGCTCAGTGGCACATTATTTTCGAATCCACCTAATAAGAAATAAAATGCATATTTAATGTAATTAGTAATATCGGATTCGGTGTGTGACAGAGAGTTGTCAAATGTTAAACACACAAAGATAAATGAAACAAAAGTTTGAGAAAAAAAAACTATCAGGTATTTTTGAGGCACAAACTTGATTGCATGACAATATCGAACTAATCAAGAGAAGGAAAAACAATACATGGAAGATATCTATAGAAATTCAATAACATTGTAATTTTTCAACAATCACTTGTTTCAATTCCAATTAAGAGAACAATGAATAACTAACCAATAACATATATAAAGCCATCTACCACCACAGCACCTGCTCCAGCTCTACACTGATTCATGGATGATATAAAAGTCCATTTATCAAGATGAGGATCATAGACTTCACATGTTTTTAAAGATACTGAGCCACTGTTTCCTCCTAATGCGTACATCAGACCCTAGAAGGCATTTCAGACATCAATTGAATAAAAAGAAACATAAATACTCAACACTTTTTTTAGTTTTTAAAAATATTTTTATTCTTTTGAATAAATAATAAAATATATTTTGTCAGATATTTCACAATAGGGTAAACTTTTTACACAAGAAGCATAAAGTAATAATATTTAAGCAAATTTAAAGAAAACCTGTACTACATTACATATATGTTACAAATATAGAAACCACATCTAAAGAAAGTGCCATACCTTCAGTTTTACAACAGCAACTCCACCCCTTGCACAATTCATTGAAGCTACAACACTCCATACATCTGCTTTTATATCATACCTTTCAACAATTGAATAAAACAATGTATTATCTAATCCTCCAACAGCATAGATAGGACCTCCCATAGAACAAAGTCCTAAACCCCTTCTGTAAAACAATTAATATAAACTATTATAAGTACATTTATACAATTTTAAAGGATTAATTACAACAAATTTATGTTCAAACATTGGATTTGAAAAAAAAAAAAAAGAGCAGATTTGATTATATACCCCATTAATCTTCTTAAAGCATATATTCATAGTAAATTTTATGTTGTTTTGATTTAATATATTTTATTTACTTCACTTAATCATAGATGTCACAACCATTTACTAATCTTGTTAATTATTTGATATTTGGTTTCAGTTTTTAGTTTTAATTTTTTGTAATTTAATCTTTTTTTTAAAAAATTAAGTGAATTTTATGCTTTAATATTTTTACATGATTATAACATATATCTACATGATTTACATGTATTGCTGATTACATAAAATGCCATATTTATAATTCATTATTTCTGTACATGTAATACTATGATTTCTAGTGTGTTGGTTTTATTAAGTGGGGTAAGTAAATTACTTTTTTGATACTTTTGTAACATATTGATAGATTTATTACAAATTGAATTTAGTACTTACATTTATTTTATAGTAGTTTACATTACTTTTAGCTGTATTCTCTCTTCTAAATTTTATTTTTTGCAAGAAATATAGACAAATAATGGGGAATTTTTTTGTCCTGAAACATTGTTTAACCCTGCTGACTTAGTCCTAAGCCTAAGAGTTTTCTTACGTATTATTGCGATTTTTTTTACTTCGTTCTTCACTATTTTATCACTTAATATGTTTTATTCTAAGTTAGATATTCATAGTGAATGTTTTATATTATGTATATAGCTTGCAAATAACATGCAAAAATATCTGAGAGCAAATGAATTCTAAGATAAATTGGTGCGAGAGAGAAGCAGCCACATTAATGCATAAACATACAATAATAATGATAATAGGATATTTAATCTATCCACCATTCCCTTGATTTATTATACACATATTGTATTTATACGAATCTAAGCTGCACTTTTCCCCCCAATGTTAATTCCACTGAAAACTGAGTGCAACTTAGAATCGAAAGGTGGAAAAATTTGTTTGGTGGGAGAAATCGAACACGATACTCATGGTTAGAGCAATTACAGGTTCATGTATGTATTTAAATTACACATTTAATATTATTTTGGATATTATTTTTTTAAAACATCGGATATTATCTCCCCATAAACCTTTTCACACTATTTATTTTTTTCACAAAAACTCAATGCATTTAGGGGTGCAGCTCAGATTCTAATAAATATGGTATGTATATATATACAATAACAATACATCTTATGTACCTTGGTATGGACATAGATGCTAGCTCAGACCATTTGTTTGTGACAGGATCAAATTCCTCTGCACTTGACAAGTGAGTGTCATTCGCAAAACCACCAACAGCATATATTTTGCCTAAAAGAATTATCATCTGTAAAACAGCAGTGCATTTAAAAAAAGAAAGAAAAACGTGCCATTTCGTTTAACTGAAAACAAAACAATATACAAGATAAGATAATATTTATTACTACAAAAATAAAAGCACTCACAGGTTTAAAGCGGAAATTCTTCTATTGAATAATAATTAATAAATATTTTTTTTAGGTAAAAGGGTAACTAAAGACGTGAAATCCATCCCTTTGGTGCAGCTTGGCCAAATACAGTCTCATCTCTCACTAAAATCAACTAACTATTCCAAAATCTCAGTTAAAATCTTGACAGTTGAATACTAACGCGATGCACATGTTTTTGTTATTAATCAGATCAAGAGATTTTGATTTGGCACTGTTTGTCAAAGAATTTAGCCAATTATCGAGGAAAAGTCAAGATTGTGGTTACCAACTTCATGTCTGGAAATGTTTAAGTCGATACTACGTTTAAAGTTTCGATTCTACATTAATATCTCGTTATATGGACAATATAGCTTGCTGTATAATAAATGGAATATGATCCTCTTGCAGTATACTGTCTTAGAAGAGAGTCAAGTGTCACCCTTGGCTTAAAACATGGTTCAAAATCGTGCAGTCCATATATTAACTAAATGATACGTCTAGGGCAATGCTCACCAACCTTTTTATCACAGTGGACTGGTCAACATTTTCTAATTTAACCACGGCCTGCTGAGGTTGGGACGCTGATTGCTTAAATTAGATTGTTTTGATTTATATATAATAATTTTAATCTAATTCTATTTAAATATGCCTCCGAAATAAAATACAGTTACATACAGAATATAAAGTGATTTAACATGGGATATATAAAGGGATTTCTCTGGAAGTCGCACAAACCAGAGAAATACACGCCGTAAATAACATGAAAATAATTTAATATTCCTCGGACGACCCGGGGGTTGGGAACCACTGGTCTAGGGTAGGTAAGGATCTTGCTCTTATTATTGCATGCCACATAGCCTCACAGTATAAAATATTGGTCTTGAGTGACATTTTCTTTGGTAGTCAGTTGTATCCTACTAACAGAAAAGCAGCATGTAGATGAAATTTCACGAAATGTTTTGCCATTCCATTTATTAAGCTCTGGATTTACTTTTCAATAACACAATGCTTGCATAACCCTTCTTTGGCCAGCAAGTACATCAGATTGCTGCCAGTATATACCAACAATAGAGATTCAAAATCCCATACAACATCAGGGTACTTTTTCAAAATATGCAGCCCCGTGTAACAGTTTGCATCCAGGCCAGAGGTGGATCAACGCCTTACTGACTGCCACTTAGTAACCATCGAACTCTAGAAAAAAATCATCCAATTTTTCTGAAATTGTGATAGTTTCTTTTTCTATTCCAGCTCATCCCACCCACCTATTGTTATCGTATGTGGACAACTTTTTTTTGTGTCGTTTTTATAAAATTATATCCTAGAGTGTATTATATATTATTTATAAAAACATGTGTGTGTATATATATTTTGAATAGCTCTTTTCATCAAATGATAATTTAATTGTTAAAATTTATGTTTGCAGCATTGGCTTCTAAATTTTCTGTTTTTAGTGGCGTCCCGCAATTTCAGAAACAACGGTTTCCAATTAAAAGAAATTTATTTTGGAGTTAGAGTAAGAACTGTAGATAAAATTTAATGTAATATTATTAGAGTCTACAATTAGATGAATATGTATAGATTTTATTTACATATATTTTATATTATGAAAAATTACATTTTTGTAAAGCTTCCTGTGCTTCATTAGGGTGTCGCGGCTCCGAGTTAAAAAAACCACTCTTCAAACGGATGTGTGCAATCAATAGGAAACTAACAATTGCAGTTAAATACCTGATACAGCAAACATTTTAAATCCTCAATGTGATGTATTTTGAATATATCTCATAAAATTTCAATCTTACAAAAATCGAAGACATTACATTATGTTTAATTTAGAAGCTTTTCGTACTTTTATGTACACAGAAATACACTTTTGAGCTGTTGATATGAATATTAAGGTAAAATACGAAAACAGGATTAAATGATGAAAAAATATCATAAATTGAAAGAACATTTGAAATGATAAAAATGTTACCATGCAATTTTTATAATTTTGGAAAACACAGAAATAGCTGCTAATTTGGCAAAAACATAAATTTTTGACTATACATAAAAATGTTTGACTATACATAACATCAAATTCATAGATAACATTATTAGCACTACCATTTTTATTTTTTACTATTGAATAAAATGAAACTTTGCAGGAAAATGCTATTTTTTTCCAAGCCACTATTTTGAGGAATATATAATACTTCATGATCTCTTATATTAGCATATTTTATTTGGAGTTTAAATTTTGTGTGAATCGCATTTTTAGTGTTGAGAATAATTCTGACTTAATTAAGTTTATGGGTCACATTTTATTGCATTCAATCACATATAGTTTTATATTTACACTTAGGAATTGTTAAACCTTTTTTGTTTATTGTATTTAATATATATATATCTAAAGGTTAATAATAAAAAAAACTACAATTTTAACTTAAATATCACTCAAATTCACTTAATTTTCTTTAAAAATCATGAATATATCATTAATTTGAAAAATAAGACAAAAACTCATTACAAAGTAAAACTAGTACATAATACTAATATATCATATGTACCTTAATGATAAATAAAATAAGCCTAAATTCTTATTACTCAATCTTATGTTTTTATTTTATTTATCACTATATACCAACACAACTTAATATGGTACATCTTTTTAAATATTAATAAATTTCCATAAAGCAAATCTGAACCACATTTGAAAAATCACTAGAATACCCGACGGATATGTAGTAAATTAATGTCAAAATTACTTAATCAAATCCCTATTTTCTTTTGTCAGTAAATACAAATTAATTAAATTAGCCCTAAATAGTAAGTTTAGGGCACTTTTTCTTGCTATTCTTTTGTTTTGTACTCAGTTTAAAAAACAAACGAATGTGTACAATATGCTAAATGACAATGTGCATAAAGATGCCTTCACACAGAAAAATTGTTTTCATACATTAAATAAACTAATCTTAGGAGTGCTTTAAAAAAATAACATAAATATGAGAGGAAAATTAAAAATCACAGATAAGAATTGCTTTATTTAATAAATTCTTTGATTGTTTACAAACAGGGATACAAGAGTTAAGTGTAATTTTTTTAATAAACAAAACTACATAGTAATACATGTTTAGAATAAACACGGATGCTTTGCTTTCACACAATGTCAAATTAACTACAAATATTTTTATATAACAACAAGCAATCCATATTTAAAAAGGAGAAAAAGAAAGCAGTCTAAGTTTAGGTGAAACAGACAAATGAATAAATAGAAATGCTTTGTTAAATAAAGATATTTATTGAACTGCTTATTTTCAAAATACTGCAAGGAAAAATGGTTTAGAGTATACAACATGCAATACAAATAAAAGCTATAACATATTCTGATTGTTCAATTAACGCTGCACTTCGAAACACTTAGGTTATTGGCGACGGATCCCACTAAAACTTGAACTAAGGTCAAGTGACAAGGGAGATGTTTGAGCTGGTATCCCACTCCCTAAACATCCTCTACACAAACACGAGAATTTTTGAGTTTGATAAATTTAACCTGCATCAGCCTCTTTATCATATGCGTTAAACATACAATACGCTAAGATTGATAGCCAAAACGTTTGTTTAATTTTTTAACAACATTAGATTCTTTAATTAAAATTATAAATACGCACATGAATTAAATAAAAGTAATCCACAAAACATTTCACATAAATGCATGTGTCGGAGTTCGATTGTAGAATTAGCCATATTATGAAATGCCCAATAATTTCATGAATTAGTGGTATTTTATGAGATGAGTAACTTCACGACCGGGCTTCGACGTATAGACAAAAGTCTCGAGGTCATCCAGATGTATGCACTTTGGGCAATGCCAGTACAATAGTACTGACTGCTATGCGTTAGCAGTTAGTGAACGAATATTGCATTCTAGTCTAGCTTACACATAAAAATTTTCATCAGGTTTGCAAAAGTAACGTTTTTTTCATTAATTTTTTTGTTAAGAGTTTAATTGACAGTTTATTAAAGCAAGCGCACAAATTTTCAAAAAAAGTGAGAAGAAAGCAATCAACTGAAGAAAAGCATCGCACTTTTCAAGAAAATTGGAAACTACAGTGCTTTTGTATTTAAGGGAAAAATTAAATTTTGTGTTTGATATCTAGAAACTTCATAGTGGTTAATAAAGTATATAATAGTAAAAGATACTATGATAAAAAATTTCTACTGAATTATGGTAAATATGTAGGGAAGCTTCGTGAAGATAAAAGTCAGCATTAAGGTTGATGCTTCAAAAGCAACAAAACATATTTGTCAGACCTATATAAGATAATGCAGCTGCTGTTTAATGATAAACTAAAAGAATTAAGTTGAATTATCAATTAAAAAACAAATGAAAAGGCAAATAAACACTGCTTTTTTAGTAATGTGCAAACAAACTTACTGTTGACATTTTTTTAAAACTGAATAAAATGGAACAAATCACATCTAAGCTTTAAGACATCTATGTCTGACTAACATTAAAAATTTGAATAAAATTAACAAAAATAAAAAAACAAACCTTTAGCAGAAACACAACCAACATGTCTTCGACTTGTGGACATATCTTGTAATTTTACCCATTTATTATGAAACCAACTATAAAATTCAATTGATGAAAATGGGTTACCATTCATACCTCTACCACCAACACAGAATATGACTCCTGAAAAAAGTAATTACATAAAACAAAAGAATAGATACTTCCTATTTATGAAAAAAACATAACTTTGATGCACAAATTAAATTTTTAATCTATGTTTGTTTTCCAGTTTATCACTATAAAAATCAGTTTTCTAACTAATGCGAACCAATTTAAATTAAGTATGAACACTGCAGACATAAAAGACATTTGAGACCTTATGTAATTATGTAAGACTACACATTAAATAAGTTACATAAAAGCTTATGTATCAAACCAAATTTTTATAATTTACCTCGAAACGAATACAGTGAATCAAGTTCATTTTAAAGCGCGAACACTAAAATTTCATTTTAGGAACTTTCTTTGTTCTGTAAACTGTAATGTTAATTCTTTAATTTAAAAAATCCCAATGGAAGAAGAGATGATTTTTTTACCACAAACTGTACTGCATTCTTCAGAACTGTATGTAATATCAATGTAATAATCAGTAAAAATAAAATTTTAGAATGGATATCAAGGGGTGGGGTGGGGCAATATTAAATTTAAAGTAGAACTTAGTGCACAATTTCGAAAATGAAAAACTCATAATATAATTTAAATGTTAAAGATTTTTTTCCTTCAAAATTTTTTTGAGTGTGTGTGTATCTGCGATTTCCAGAAAAAAAATATTTAAGAATTTTTGGAGATGTTCAGTTCATTTTTTCCCCCAAGAATATTTCCAAACCTTTAATACGATACATAAATTCAAGAATGTGTGATTTGAAAAAAATAATGCAAATTACACAAAAATATATAATTTTACAAAATAAATACAATTTATTTACCTGCGTAACTTTTTCTAGGTCGTGTCCTTTCAGTAACTGGCAGATGTGCGGTAGGCAAACGACTCACTTGCCACATTTGGTAATGTCTTGCTTCATCCAGAAGATCTCGACATTCTAAGTTTTTACGAATTAAAGAATCAGACTCGACATACATTCGCAAGTATGTAAGAGGTAAAAGGGGAAGATGAATTTTTGAAAGCAGTTTAGGCAATAAATCTCTCCTTTTATCAACATCATGTTTTACCCACAGCATTACAGCTTCATAAACCTATGATGAAACATATATTGAGTTCAGTTATACAAAATAATGAGATTTAGGAAAATTTGAATGAGTACTTGCACACCAAAAAATTAAAAACATAACAAAGATTACTGGAAAAGATTTGTGAAAGAAACTTTGCCTTCTTACTAATATTTCTATTTTCATTCTAGTCTTTAGTAACACCTTCTTGTTAGTAATACCTAATGCAGTTCCAAAATTTTTTTATAGAATACTTTTGGTTTGTTTATGTTAAACTTATGTTTCACTAGAGTTATCAAAATAGACTGCTGATGTAGTATTATCCATTGTCAAATGATGAGACAGGTAATTTTTTTTCAACTCACACTTCGCTCTTCACAAACTTTCTCATCACATCATATGAGGATTTTGATGCCCAGTTGTATTTAATTAAGCAAAGTACCTCGAGAATCGAATTCAAAATATATTCAAAAATAAGTCTTTTACTAATGCATTTTAGTAGCATTAACAATTCAGTACGTACTAACACTATTTGTTTTAACAGAAAAGTACAATCTTGATGAAATATATATGCAACACGCAGTAGCATACACAGAAGTTTTCAAAAGGGGGGTCCAGGGTCGAAAGTCCACATTCTTGTATCATGCTCCTTTTGATTTTTTGTCGTTTTGGGGAACAAAAAACAGTAAAATAATTATTGAATAAATAGTAGTATTAGTGCTCATTAATCATTAAAAACAAATATTTAGTAAATTTTACGTATTATATACTTAAGATTATAATCAATCAGGAAAAATAAAGGCTTTCAGGAAGAGTCCAGACCCTGAACGCCGCTGGCAACACGCTAAACATTTAAGAATGCACGATTTTAAAAGATAAAATAATTTTGAAAGAACGAGCATATATAATCAACCAGGAAGTCTTGATGCGGATTAAGTTCATCGTTGACTGATTCTATGTTAATGGGAAATGGACTTAAGTAAAAAAAAAAACCGACAGTAATTTTTTAAAGCATTATATAAAGTTATTTAGTAAGTTTATACTGAGGCATCGTGACATGGTAGCGATTACAGACACACAGCTAATCATTAAAAATTATTTTTATTTCTAGAATACGTAAATATTATCTAAATTAAAATTATAGCATCACACGAAAGGCTTCAATCATTTCATTTCTCGCTGGAAAGAAGAAAATTAAAGTCCTGTGCCAAAGTAACTTCAGCGCCGTCAAGCCGCGTCACTTCGTCTCTTTCAGTCGTCGGGCATTGCCAACCAGAATTCGAGAGTACCCCGTATATTTTTAATGCGGGCGCTCACCCCACAATTTTTTAGTCCAGCGTGATCAGGAAACAGGGACAGCCAGAGTTTTTTCTCTTTCCGACTTCGATTCTGAAAAGAGGGCTGTGACGTGAACACATCACTCCGCCTCTTATACCAGGCTAAGTTTCTTTGCGTTGTGAGCGTGGTTCGGTGGTAGGAGATGTGGCTTCTGATAGGGAGCAACGGGGTGTAGGCGAGGTTCAGTAGTTGAATAGCGTTGGTTAGTGAGCTTTTGGACTTTAAGAAACTGACTGACCCGGCAGAAGGAAGAAAAACTCTATTGAATTAAAATTAAATAAGGGTGGAGATTACATAATATGACATTGGTACAAATTAAGAAGGAAGGGGAATATTAAGGAATATATTGACATTAAATTATAAAATAGGGAAAAAATTAATCAATAGCCTTCAAAAATTAAGCTTGTTCTTTGTCAGTTTTGCTTTAAAAAGAGCAGGGAGAATCTTTTAGTAATTTTTGGAAATTGTTTGCTTAATATTTTGCAAATATTTTAAATGCGATCCATGATATTTTGAAATTCAGAAGAATTATGAACGTTAAATTAAACAGAAGTTTGGGAGAAGGTACGATACATAGGGAGTACCTTCGACCTGTGGAAGGGGATCATTATCATTACTATTTATCAGAGTTCCTGCGGTAACGTTGGCAAGGCAAAACCCTCTACAACTTTATTGCTATTAAAATTATTTTATTCCTATTTAGGAGGGAACCCTTCTTGGAGCCTTGGAAATTTGGGCATTTCGTGTAACAGGCAGAATGCCCGTACGTCAACAATTTATACAGTAAAGGGGTTTTCCATTCTACTAGAGATTTCACAGAAGTCTCTGGTAGTGTGTTACCAATCTACACACTTAAAGCAACGCGGTTTCATGTGGCAGTTAGCTGCCGTGTGATAAAAATTTGTTACATTTATAACGTGGGTAACACCCTGATAGAATAACCTTCAATTTTAACTTCTAGGTGACCAAGATGAGAAATGTCAAAGACGGTAGCATTAAAAGTATTTCTGGGTAGAGTTGTAGAAAAAGAAATTGGAAGCTTGGTACGCTTTGAAATTAATTGGCTACAACTAATTATAGAGTAGCCAAGAGCTTCTAAATCTATTTGAATTTCTTCCGTTAGGGTAACGGGGGAGACCTTAATTACAGCTTTGATTGGTTTGTTTTCTTTGGGCTGTATGACATAGAATTCATAATTATTATCCGCTTCCAAAAGTGGGTAAGTTCTCTGTTTTCTTCGTCTGTGTTAGCGAAAAGTTTAATGTAGTCTCCTGCCGTTTTATTTTTAAATTAGGAATTTTTCAGTAATATTTTTAATTGCTCTCTGTAATTTATAACTGTTTTTAAAGTTATAGGAAGTGGATTTCTAGGGCGGGGAGCTTTTCAACAGCTGCTTCTTCCATCGGTTCTGGGTCCTGATTTAACATTTCAAAGTTATTCGCGTGGGGATAGGTTGAAGTACTTGCGTTGGGGTGGTAGGTCGGACAGTTTTCTTGGGAAAGGCAAAACCTTCCAAATCCTGCTTCTTAATTTTACGCTTATTGGATTGCTTTTTATCATTTACATTAGAAAGATCTGAATCTAAGTCGTTAGTTTTTAAAATAGTATGGTCAGTACAGTTGGGGTCTAAACAAGGGGGCATAGTCCGAAGCTCACTTACCATTTTTTTCCTCATCTCCAGGAAAGTCTCTATGCTGTTCTGGATCTGCAGGACGAGTTCAGGTCTTCCAGTCCTTTTCTCATTTTCTAGGATGATGCGGTGATCAGCAATAGTATTATCCAAAGTGCTAATAGCTTCCAATCCTTGCTTTTTCTTTTGGCAAGCAGACAAAACGGGAGGATCTGAAATCATGCTTCCTGAGGATGAAGATATTGAGGACCTTGATTTAAAAGAGGCTCCTGATACCGAGTCCGTCTCCGAGTCGCTCATTATTTTTCCTTAAATCGTGCAAAAAATCCAATCGAATAAAACACTCCTTCCACTAGAGACAATCCCCTGGATCATAAAAGCCCTTAAAAGGGCTACCAAGGACCTTACGTGCTCTCTCAGACTAGTTGAAATTCGAAGAAATCTGGGAGCTCAGACTCACACGTCTGGACAGTTCAGCGTCAACGACGGTTCTGTCTTTTTTCTCTTTCCTTCCGAATCGACCCTTTTAAACTCCAGGGGCGGGTCTCCTATACGCCTCTCGCCACCTCTCATTGGCGAGCCCCAAATTTTGCACGCAGCCCTTTGGGCTACTTTTGCACATCACTGGTGCGGACCGAACAATGGCCCGTTTCTCCTTGATCTCTCCCGCGACAAAGACTTATCCAACATCTGGGCTATAATTCGTCTCGGCAATATTTTTCCGTTGAAGACTACTTCTGCGACACTCCTTGGCGCCATACTACCTATTTAGATAGGCTACGTCAAGTGGGCACATAAAAGGACTATGTCTTGTCTATTGTGTGTTCGGACACACAGGCGCCCGTAAATCGTGAAGCGAAGAAAAGGATAATGACTTCAAAGCCCTTCTCACAAACAGTCCGCATGTGTTATGCCTCAGGCGTAAAGGGCGAGCCACCTGTGCCTTTATAGACACACAATGTCCCAGGCGGCCAACTGACCCTCCATGTATCAATCTTGACATGAATAGATGGGTGTGAGTTCAGTTAATGAGCCGACGTTACAATACCAATTTTATCAAAGAAACTATTTTCACTGTCATGATTTTACTCGTATTATTTCTTGTGAGAAGATACAATGTATTAAAATCATTAATTGTAAAAAAAGAGTAAAATTTCAAATTATGAATGAAGTACATGAATTTCACAATATTTTCAGTGATTGCCATACTGTATCGAATGCAGAAATGGTTCCAATCTTCTTGTAAAATTCTAAGATTGAAATGAGAATAGATATATTCCTTCAGAGATGACCCGCATATTGAAAAATAATTCGTATATTATTTAGTGTAAAATGGAATATAAATGTTACTCATACAGAGTTAGTAAATATTAATTATTAGTTTTTAAAAACTCTTACCTTAGAAAAGCATAAAATGGAGCTATTTCTTGTTAATGTGATCTAAATATAAGGCGAATAAATGAAAATATATTCATCCAAAAGAATCTAAAAATATTGCTTAAATACTTAATTTGTAAAGTAATCACTAGCAAGTGAGGCAAATGGCTATGAAAAAAGAGAGAGAGAGAGAGACAGAGAGTTAAACTGGATGAAATATGGGGGTTTCAGAATATTTTTTTTACTGGAAAAGACTTGAAAAAAGGTATGGTAGCAATGCATTTATTTATTTATTATTTTTTTGTAAATCAGAGCAGTAAAAATGTGAAGAATTTGGATACATGAAAAAAAATGCCACGATGATATAATAGTGTAATGATAGCAAACAAAATCAAGTCGATGTTAACTTATACATTTTTATTTCACAAAAGCAAACCAAAATATTTATTTCGATTCAATAAATGACTTTTAGCTTTATCACAAGCAATGAATTCAGCTTTGCAATAATATATAAATATGAAAAAAACCCTTTTTTCTTTTAAGAAAATGACTAAATTCATAAGCAAATGCAGTTAAGAAAATTCTGCTTTAAATAAATCTTTATTTAATAGCACGTATTTTTACTAAACTCAATTAAAAGTTCAAAATAATTTCGATAACTTTTAACCTGGGAATAAAATTTTTATTACTCTCAGTTTGCAGTTTTTGAGAGGAATCACTAAAATTCTGACAAACGACACAGTCATAACATAATAGTTGTATCCACCACAAATACATTGCCCTTATCTAGAGCGAATAGAAATATGATCCATAAACGCAGTTTCTATTCTATTCAACAGCATAAGTACAATTATACTACTTAAATAAGGAAAAAAAAAGAAGGAAGTTATTACTAAGACATAAAAAAAAGACTAAAATGTTTGAGTTAATGGGGAGAGAAAATTGGAAGAAGGGGAGGGGGAGAGCTGTTCGGACATTTCAAAATAATAGTTTAGTTTTGGTTTTCAAAAGTTGTCAGTCAATTTTTATTTAACTTAAAACGAATTAGCCAATGAAATTTCTACATTTGAACATTGAACAAACAAAAAAAGTGTTCAGAACTTTCTTGCAGAAGATGAAATTCTTTAGTATCTATAGAATTAACAAAATATTTTCAAGGGGATACTACACTTTTTTTTGTAACTGCAAAACCCATTAAAAATTTATCTCAAAGACACTCATAAATCAATAGAATTTATCAATGGAAACATTAAATATCTGCCCCGCTTATTTCCTACTAATCGACCTTATTGCCAGGCAGGCATCTCCCCAAAGCATTCTACTCATGTTTGATGGGATTCAAATGAGGGAAGCATGTGGCTATATAATCCATTTTGCAGATATCTTAGGTTTCTAGAAGCTCCTCTACAACAGATTGATTGAATTGAATATTAACGTCGCACTGTTCAGCTACACGAGGGCATTTGACACGGACCACGTAATTTTGAACCATGGTCAAGTGACGTGGACAACACCTGATCTGGCACTCCTAACTACCACACCACACCAATGGGAGGACGTTTCAGCTCTCGACAGATTTAACGTGCATCGCTGCCCTACACGGCGGGTCTTTAGTGGTACTGGACTCGAACTCTTGACAAGGCATGCCACGATCCGATACCTATACCACTCGGCTACCGCGGCCACCATTGTGAAAGAAATGTCCGTTTGACCCCACTCCTGCATGGGAAGAAAGTTAATCGTGAAAGATGTGTAAACATATCAAATTTCATAATTTAACATATACCTCGTTTATCTCTCACCTCGAATCCTTCAAGTTTCAATGCAAAAGAAAACTGTCATTAAACATACAGAGTACAAAATAAAGAAATAAGATACGTTACATGAAATACCAAATTCACACCCAATAATATTTCAGAAAATATATAAAACTTTTTGTAACATAAAAAAATATTTCCAAAATTTGATCCAAATGCCGCCCTTAAAATTTTCCGCCCCGGACAAGGGCCCGGTTTGTCCAGCCCTAGAGCCGCCCCTGCTAACAGCCATCGTGAACGAACGATTTCATTTCCACTTGTCGTGAATGTCTGGAAATGTGTCCTTCCTCTTTCTTTTTAAGTCGGCACTGAGTGCGTTTACGTGTTGTGACGTCCCATTTGATACCATAGTGCTGATATTTGCATATGCATAACTCTTCTACTGAGGACTTTTCACTATACTGGTCGCAAAAAGATTCTTTTCAACAATTTCACGGTTGTTGTTGAAAAATGTATTAGTTGCCAAGGTTGTGCTTATAAACCCACTTGTCAATTTCTGTCTCATTAAGCAAAAACGATTGAAGTTTTAAAACTAATTTCAACACCAGATTTTGCACCAGGGCTTATTATTGCTTAAAGAGTTTTGCATTCTTTGCCAATTAGTGTGGCTAGTGGAGATAGGAGTTTCTCAAAATTAAAATTACTAAGAATTGTTTTTTACGTTCCACAAGTCCTTAAGAAAAGTTAAATGATTTAGTTACAATGGCTATCGAATATAAATTAGATAAACAAATTGATTTAAAGAATTTAATCATAAAGTTGGTAGTGATTTAAGTCAGAAAAAAACTTTTAAGTTTACTTTGCTTTGCTTTCTCTTTTTAAAAGTTCATTTTATGATTTTTAAACAAAAAAAAAAAAAAAAAAACACAAAACAAAAAAAAAAAAAAACACAAAAAACCAAACAAAAAAAAAAACCAAAATTTGAATTTCGTTTTCAAATGCACATTTAAAATCCACTTTTAAAACCGTTGGCAAAATTAAAAAATTTTTAGCAGTAGCCATGAAAATGCAGAAAAGGAGGTCTGAAGATCAGAGAGGGAACACGTAATTCAGTAGAAACGTCATGCATGCAAATATCAGGAACAAAACGTCAGAACATGTGAGGCGTACGCAAAACGCGTGTGCGGCGCGCTGCTCAACGTAGAATGAAATGAAGGACGGAGACGCAATTCACCATATTCTCTGCAAGTGCCAGTGAGTCAGTTCGTGAAATATGGCTAGAAGAAATCATCTGGATGACTTCACACGTGGAAGAATGATCGGAAAGCTGGAGGAGGGGCGTATTGTCACCAGTGTAGCTGCAGAGTTCGGAATCAACAAAAGTGTAATTTCGCGCGCTTGGAAAGCGTTCCAAACCACAGGTACAGCTGTTAGAAAGGTTGGTGTGGCCCCCCGAGGACGACAACTGCAAGGGGATGACCGATATATCATCCTGCAGGCGAAAAAAGATCAACAGAAGTCAGCAAGCGCCATTGTTCAGAAACTCTGTACAGCAACAGGTCGACAAGTGTAGCGGTTTACTGTGGCCAGACGCCTTCACAAAGGGGGCCTGTTCACCCGCCGTCCTGAACGCTGCCTCCCGGTGAAAGATGGCCACCAAAGCCACCGTTTACAGTGGGACAGAGAGCACAAAAACTGGACAACTGGATCAATGGAGTCGTGTTCTCTTTACGGATGAGAGTCGGTTCAGTACCAGAAGCGATTCTCAACGCGTTTTGATTTGGAGAGAGATCGGGACCCGGTTTTATCCCAGTAACATCAAGGAAAGACATCGTTACGGTGGTCCTGGAGTTCTTGTCTGCTGGCATTATGCTGAACGGCGGAACTGAGCTTCCCATTTTCGACAGAGGGTCTGAAAACCGGGGATCGCTATTGTGAGGAGGTACTTCTTCCCCATCTGCATCTTTTCCGAGGTGCCATTGGCCCAGACTTCCTCTTTATGGATGACAGTGCACTGCCACATCGCACTCTTGCTGCTGAGGAGCTGCTAGAAAGTGAAGATATCACTCGAATGGATTGGCCAGTGTGCTCCCCAGATTTAAATCCCATCGAACATGTGTGGGATGCTTTGGGGAGACGTATTGCCACACGCTCACATCATCCGGAGTACAACCAACAACTCAAACAGATGTTGATTGAGGAATGGGCACTCCAACCTCAAGAAATGTTGCACCAGCTGGTTCTGAGTATGCGGAGACGGTGCAAAGCAACCATTGTAGTAAGGGGAGGGCATATACCATATTAAGGAACATCTGCTTGTTGTTCTTCCTGTTGGATAGACAATCATGAGTCACGATACTATGCGTTCAATAAAGCTTGTTTTTGTTTGATTCCATACCGTATGCGTTGTATTCCTTTTTCAGCACCGATGCTTTCGTCATTCTTTACGTACATAATACTCTCCCTCATTTCAGAATTTCATGTCTCTCAGATGATTTTTCGTGAAGTTATGGCAATAAACCCACCTGTTGCTTAAGTTTTGCACACCAGTGTATATACGGTACTTATATGAAAAAATCAATTTTTAAAATTTTTGTCTGTCTGTCTTTTTGTTTGTTCCGGCTAATCTCTGAAACGGCTGGACCAATTTTCACGGAACTTTCACTGGCAGATAGCTAATGTTATAAGGAGTAGCTTAGGCTACTTTTATTTTAGAGAAAAAAATTAGGGTTCCGAGAAAATAAAATTAAAACCAATGAAATAGTGAGCAATATCAGATTCAAACAGGGATTATTTATTTCAATAGGGATATTTTTATTCAATAGGGATTATTTTTATTCAAAATAAGGACTTATTTTATTTCGCGAGCCTTCTGTTTCAACGATTTCTAGCAGTTATATCAAACTTTTTTGTTTGATTAGGTTGCTGCCACTCGCGACATTTCCCGTTCATGTCCTTTGATCCTAATTGTTTTACAGTCCTTAACTGCATTGTCAAAGGTCATGCGTCCCTTTCACCCTTCCTTGCGGCTTCGTTTATGTTCGCGTTTCACCCTACTGCTACTTAGACCTATTTTGATCCTAATGTGTTAAGTCCTCATCCCATCGACAGTGTCAAAGGTCATGCGTCCCTTTCACCCCTTGCTCAACAAAAAGCAAAGAAAAAAAAAGAAACATAGATTCACAAAATAGAAGAATGACATTTCGTAAATTCTGCGAAGTGAATAAACCCATTTTTGTTAAAATTCCACGAGGACGAAGTCGTGGGTAACAGCTTGTGACGTCTCTCGCGTCCTTCTTCTAACATAACTCCTAAGTTCTTTGACGGCCACGATTAATGGCAAAACTTTTCCAACCCAATACCAAGAAGAGAAACGGATCGAATATGCAAATGAGATATACTTTAAAAGGATAGAAGCTTTGATGAGATATAGCGGCAAGCCTAGAGATAACTTAGTGTGGAATTGTTTGGAATAAAGGTTAGACGTCCTACAGCTTTGGAAGAAGGATACGCTCATTGCCTTAAAATATAAGAAGGATTAAGAAAGTCTGAGTCTTCTCATCTAAAATTACGTAATAGGTATTTCTTCAACCTAGGAAGGAAGGTGACTTTATAAAAGGTAATATTTTGTATAAGAAGTTAGATTAGACAGTTAAATTATTATAATTAAGATAAGTGATCTAGTTGCGCGATCTGACTTGAATATAAGGTTTAATTGTTGGCTCATTTTCACTTTAAGAAAGTTGTTATTTAGAATTAAGTAATTTAAGTTATTCTTAATAAAAGTTGTGTTAAGAATTATATAATGTCTCATCATTTAGATAATCCCTCACCTCTAGCTTACGCGAATCACTCCAGACATAGTCATCACAGGATGGCTATGTCGCAATGGCGCCCGAACTCTTTTAATTCTGGGTTAGGTAATGCAGGTGGATGTAACGTATTACCTGAAATGTATTTTTCAGGGTCAGAGAACATTTTAGAGTTCCTAGAAACAATAGAAAATCAAATACAGTTACTTGAAATCCCAAGTAATCTGTCATGTGCTTACTTGAAAAGTCATCTCAGGGGAAGGGCTCAAGATTGGTACTCAATATTTGGATCGGTGTTAGTGCAAAATACAGCCACGGATTTCGCGCAGCTCAAGGCTGAATTAGCGAAGGCTTTTCCCGCGGTCAAAAATAAGAAAGAATTACAAGCTAAATTTTTTGCTTCACAGCAGGGAAGAAATCAGGAACCCACTGATTTCGTGTATGATTTATTAAAATTAGAGAAACATTTAGAACTAGGAATGTCCCAGGCAGAGTTGGTGGATCATATTTTAGTTCGACTCGAACCACAGATCTAGGACTATGTGGAAGTGTGCAATCCGCAGAACACGGTACAACTTTTGGAAGTCTTAGCTAAATTCGAAGAGAGGTATTCTTGCAAATTAAAAAGGGGTTCACAAAATAATGATAATGCAGAAAGACGAGGTCGAGTTAGGAACAGGTAGCCCAAATAGTATCAGATCACGTCAGGAAACTAGTAATTCGGAAAATGTACATCAAGAATTAAATGAGTCACACTATGGGAAAGAAAGATCTGCGGTGAAACGTAAGTTAGAGGCAAAAGGGATTAATCGCCAATCAAAACAATATAAAAATACAGATAGGACCGATAAACGCAGATCACTGGTCAGATCGCTTCCTAGTTCATTTAAGAACGAAAGGAAAAGTAAAAAGGTAAAATTTGATAAGGGAATAAAGAGATCACAGGAATCAGGGGCAAGTGGACCACAGAGGAAGTGGCACAAAAAGGGACACAATAATAACAAAAGACCTTTTTCATCCAGTACTATTTCTATAAGTAGAAAGAAGAACAAGAAGGAGACAACTGGAGTTCAAGATGGACCGAGATACAGCTTACGTCCACGCCAAAGAAACGATCAGGAGTCCCGACCGGCCAAGGAAGCAACAGGGAAAACAAGGAAAAGCCGACAAGGAGATTACAAGCCCTACAGCAATCATCATAAGGAATTCCAGTGCAGCCGAGGAAAGAGAAGAGGAAAGAACAGTGGTAGCACCTCATCATTGGACGTCATGGTGGGGAGACCGAATATAAAAATCAGGTTGTATTGTTTCATTTTTTTATGATCTTCCAACAAGTGGTCGGAAGAATTATTGCAAAGAAAGAAGTCTCGGGCGGTGCTTAAAAGTTATAAGCCAAGCAAAAGTTGACACTACAATGAGTGTATATTTATTTTTGAACTTTTGACTTGTTAAAAATTTTTCTTTTGGAGAAAACAATTGTAATTGCACATTTGTTTGCTTCGATGTATGACTTCGTGAGATGCGACAATTCCTTTGGTTATTTGTTTTAATGGTTTATTGAAAATGTTTGTAATTGTATAATATGTGTATATATATATGTTGTTGTATTGTTCCGTATTATGAGGCATCTGGTTCAGGGAAACGCGGCGTAGTCAAGGCACTAACAATAATATTAACGGCGCTGCGCGGCTCATTGGGAGTTTTTTGGAACCAGATGTAGGGATGAAGATGAAAATTTATTGTGATTTACAAATAATATATAATGCATAAAAATTGTGAAACTTATTGATATTATGTAAACATAAATTGGAAACAGTGACTCAAAGAGTTTTCATTTCAGGGAGACAGACCTGAAAATTGTAGTAATAGATGATAACTTCAACACGAAAAAATGGAGCAGAAAATCCAGCTCCATATGAAATGATGATACGGATGCAAAGTTTGGGTCTGCGCACCCAGGAAGAGTTCTAGAAAATTTAAGTGTATAGTTACTTTAAGAGTATATATGTAAAAAGTGAGAGTGAGCAAGAATTAAACAGTAATTATTAATGTTGGCCTAGTTAATGGAGTAAAATTTATTGTCAAGAGTTTAAATTTAAAATTAAGTTGAATATTAAATTTAATTCTAGGATGAGTAATGAAAATTAAAGTTAAGATAAATATTGAAATTATAAAAGTTAAAATGAGGATTCAAGATTAAAATTTAAATAAAACTTAGAAAGCGAAGAGATTCAGAAATAAAAATTTAGGCACGTAATTTATTAAGGGCATTGAGAACCCTTAAGTAAATCACGTTTTTCTTCTTGGAGGGGGTTGTGACGTCTCTCGCGTCCTTCTTCTAACATAACTCCTAAGTTCTTTGACGGCCACGATTAATGGCAAAACTTTTCCAACCCAATACCAAGAAGAGAAACGGATCGAATATGCAAATGAGATATACTTTAAAAGGATAGAAGCTTTGATGAGATATAGCAGCAAGCCTAGAGATAACTTAGTGTGGAATTGTTTGGAATAAAGGTTAGACGTCCTACAGCTTTGGAAGAAGGATACGCTCATTGCCTTAAAATATAAGAAGGATTAAGAAAGCCTGAGTCTTCTCATCTAAAATTACGTAATAGGTATTTCTTCAACCTAGGAAGGAAGGTGACTTTATAAAAGGTAATATTTTGTATAGGAAGTTAGATTAGACAGTTAAATTATTATAATTAAGATAAGTGATCTAGTTGCGCGATCTGACTTGAATATAAGGTTTAATTGTTGGCTCATTTTCAATTTTAAGAAAGTTGTTATTTAGAATTAAGTAATGTAAGTTATTCTTAATAAAAGTTGTGTTAGAATATATAAGTCTCATCATTTAGATAATCCTCACCTCTAGCTTACGCGAAACACTCGACATAGTCATCACAGGATGGCATATGTCCAATATTTTAAAATAAA
>BMAV01009959.1:0-12093 GCA_019973955.1 Trichonephila inaurata madagascariensis
TTTTTTTACATTGTGTTTTAGACATATGACGTTAAGAGCAGATGGATTCATGAGCATTTTTCTTCAGATGAAAACTTTCGCGATAATCCCTAAATTATATATTTTCTCCCTCACATATTTACTGCACAGAACATATTTGTTGTTGATTGATTTAATCTTCTTGATTTTTACATGTATTCTAAATTGAAGACTTTACTGCTTGTTCCTATTCATGTTTTCAGAATTGAAACCATTTTTTCTAATTAATTGCTCCACTTTATAAGATAGAGACATCTTTTATTATAAATTATATTCCATAGTTTATGAATAGAAAACATCTATTTATTTGTAATTTATTTCATGCATGGTGATTTTCCCTGACTCTCAGGTTTCAAAATATTTTATGCAGAATCATTCATAAAATTAAGTTTGGGTTAAATCAGATATAGCATAATATAATGTTTTGTTCATTGCTAAATCCGACAAAATGCTTCTCAACTGGCAAAATCTGTAACATAGAAAGGAAGTAATTTTTCAACTATATATATGTTTCTTCGTTTTTGAAGTTTTTCTCTTGATGCAAAAAAAACTCTTTCACAGTGGAAAAAATGAATCTATCACATTCTTTCTTTAATTGAATTGATATTGTATAATGGTGTTGCTTAAAGCCATGATTCTTCGGAAACTTTTAACATTAAACATACGTTCAAAATTGCAACGCTCAAGCAGGTTTTTTTATAAAGATAAAACATCTTATGCAATTACCTCTTATGACATATCAGATTTGTATTGCTTCCATGTTCTTCTCTGTAGACGTCAATAGTCGTAGATATATAGGTAAAATTGCTATTTGGCGGGATTTGGGGTTTAATTCAGCTAAAGCTTTATCGGTACTTCTATTAATATCCTGTTGTGATATCTTTGGGCCCAGAAGGCAATTCTTTCCAAACCCCAAGAACAGAACGAGTTATGCAGATTAGGAAGAGTATATATTGGAACTTAGTATTCACGACAAGCGCTAAGTAAGCTAGTGAAGTGAGTGAAAGTTCTATGAGAAAGTGTTAGTGATTCTGTGAGTTCGGTGGTCGTCGAAAGGCCAGTGAAGATAGCAGGGATCCTAGACCAGAAGAGTATTGCCTTAGCCAGAACAAGTCAGATTGAAGGATAAATTGATGATTTACGGCCCGTAGCTGTTCGCCAATGAAGTAGCGGTAAGCTTTTTTTGTTTAAACTTTAAGAATAGAGCGGATACTATTAAGTTAAGTAAACTATAAAGATAGATTCAGTGGTTAATTGAACTATTTATCGAATACGGTTTTGCTCGCATCACTCCTTATCATAAGCCTCCTAGCCAAGAGTTTTGTATTGTATATAAATTAAGATCATAATAAACTAATTGTATCATGGCAGAGTTTAGTGGTTTATCTTTCGTTTACCCTCAGACATAGGTCGAGGGGATGGGAGGAGAGGGTACCCAAAGGGCGCAGGGGGACCAAGACTCCACGTTGGGGGGCCCTTGTGATATCCCCCGGGTTGGGGCCCTTTTGATACCGTGGACTGGGGGTATCATCTCTTCATCATCTACGCGATCATAGTTTGAGGAAATAAAGATTGACCCAAACTCTTCCATAATAAAATCCCGTTTATTTGTTTTTAATTTTTATTCAACAAAACAACACCAGTCTAGGAGGCTTATGTTCAGGAGGATGAGATCGAACTGTAATTCTAAAAAATAGCGCAATAAACGACCGAATCTACATTTATAGATGATTTCCCTAACTTACTAGAATCCCTTTCAAAGTTTTTAAACCCAATCAAAAATTATTTCCCCTTTTTTCCCCGGGGGCCGCTCGCCCAACCTTATTTTTTCGACCCAAAAATGACCCCTTTGGGGATAATTTTCCCGGGTCCCCGGCCCCACTTAGATGCAACTTTTATTAAAATAACTTATAATCTTAAATTCTAATTTGACAATTTTAATTAGAGTGAGAGTCAACCCCAAAAAATTAAATCACGTATTTAAGCCCGGACCACCCAATTAGATCCTCTTTTCCAATTATCTAAATAATCCTGTTATCTAATTACTTATATCTAATATTACCTTTTCAGTTCTGGTCCCTTGACCTAGAAATATAACCCTAAAACTTTATATTTGAAGATTCTTGACCCCGCAATGCAGCTAATTCTTGATCCTCAAGATTCCACACACTAAGCTTTGTCACGCTATTGACCCAGAATGATTCCACACTACAATCTCTGACCTGCTACGCCAAACCCTTTATATCTAGGTTTGCCCCTTTTATGGGGTATATCTCATTTAAAATTTACATTCTTTTTATCTTCTTGGTTTTGGGGTTTTGGAAAAGGTTTTTGCCATTAATCGGGCCGTAAAAGAACATAGAAGTCATGTTAATCAGAAAGACGGGGGGAAAAAGCCCCCTAAAAGAAGAAACGTGGATTTATTTAAAGGGGGTTCTCAATGCCCTTAATAAATTACGTGTCTAAATCTTTTTTTCTAAATTTCTTCGCTTTCTGAGTTTTTTTTAAAATTTTTAATCTTAAATCTTTTTTTAACTTTTAAAATTTTTTAAATACCCTTTTTTGGATTTTAAATTTTTTCATTACAAATTTAAATTTTTAAATTTTTAAATTTTTTTAAAATTTTCCCAAAATTTATCTTGACTTTAATTTTCTTTGAAATTTTTAAATTTTAAAATTTTTTAACTTTTAAATTTTTCCAAAAAAATCTTAAAACTTTAATTTTCATTATTTTCACCCTTAAAATTTTTTTAATATTAAATTTAAATTTTTTTAAACTCTTGACAAAAAAATTTTTACCCCAATAACTGGGCCCAAAATTTTAAAAATTACTTTTTTAATTTGTCCCCCTACCCCTTTTTACATTCGTTACTTAAAAATATTTATACACTTAAAACTATTTTTTTTGGGTTTCCCAAGCCCCAAATCTAACATTTCCATATGGGGCGGGGTATTTCCCTGCTCCTTTTTTCTTTTCCCAAACACGTTGAAGCTTTTTTAAAAGTTTTCGGGGGCCCGTCTCCCTGAAAGGGAAACTTTTTGGGATCTCTATTTCCATAATTTAAATTAATTTTTATATTATTTATATATCACAAAAAATTTTTTATCTCCACCCCCAAAAAATCCGGTTTCAAAAAAAACTCCCAATGGCCGCCATCTTTTGAATTTATTTTTAGTCCTTGACACCCCGGTTTTCCCCTGAACCAGATCCCTTATATTACGTAACAATACAACAACATATATATATACACATATTATACAATTACAAACTTTTTTCAATAAACCTTTAAATAACAAAAAACCCAAAAGGGGAATTTTTCCATCTGGGGAAACCCAACATCAAGTAAACAAATGTGTGAATACAAATTTTTTTCTTCAAAAAAAAAAATTTTTAACAAGTCAAAAAGTTCCAATATTAAATAAACCCTTTTCTTTTGTAGTTTTGGGCTTGTATAATTTTTAAAGCACCGCCGGAATTTCCCCCTTTTTTGCAATAATTCTTTCGACCACTTTTTGGGAAAGGGTCATAAAAAATGAAACAATAAACCTTTTTTTTTATATTCGGTCTCCCATTTCCATTCAACGATGGGGTGTCATCACTCTTTTTTCCCTTTGGGTTTTGTACTGGAATTTCTTGTTGAAAGGCCCTTGTAATCTTCTTGTCGTCCTTTCCTTTCCCTTTAACTGTGTTCTTGGCTGGTCGGGGTTCTTCTGTTCTCCGTCTTGGCCTTAAATTATAACTTTTTTTCATATGGAACTTCAGTTGATCCTCTCCTGCTTTTTTTTTTATCTCGGGAAATAGTATTTTAATGACATTTGTTTTTTTATTATTAAAATTTTATTACCCTTTCTTTTGCCACTTTTTTGTGGTCCCCCTTGCCCCAAATACACCTGATTTTTTAATACCGGTTTATATTTAAACCTTTTTTTTTTTATTTTATTCCCTATTTGAACTGGGAAATTTGACCCTGCCCAAATTGATTTGTTTTATGGGCCCTTTTTTGTATTTTTTATATTGATTTGATTGGTTCCAACCCCTTTTTTTGCCCTCTAACCTACGTTTCACCGAAAGTTTTTTTCTTTCCCATATTGTGACTCATTTAAATCCTTGGTGTACTTTTTCCGAAGTACGATTTTCCCCTGACTTGATCTTATACTTTTGGGATACCTGTTTCCTACTTCGACCTCGTAAATTTCCTATGACGATATATTCTTTTTGATCTAGGGTTAACTGTTAATTTTTTTCCTGTTTTCCCCAATTTTCAATATTTTTAAAAAGTTCTTAACTTCTAGGACTCTATAAAGGTCCCTCAAATTTTTTTTTAAAAATTTAGCACATACTTTGTTAGCAGCTGAATTTTTGGTTGTGTTTCTAAAAAAAACCCAATCATTTACCTTTTTTTTTTATGCCCCTTTCTACGTCATTATAATTTTTTTCCCCCCCTTTTCCCCTTTTAAAATTTTTCTTACTTAGTCAAAGCTTTTTTAAAAAGCTTTTCTGAAATATTTTGGGGAATTTTGAATTTAGAGCTTTCCGATATCCTATTTTTTGAAATGGTGAATAAATTTTTTCGACCAAAAAAATAACTAAACCGGGGGTTTTTTTCCCGTTTTTTTCATTACCGCCATTCCCCGGCGTAAACAAACTCACGAAAATTGATCCCAAGTATCATGTTGATCATTAACGTAATTTGCAATCATTTGCACTATATTCTCGATTAACTCTTTCATCCGATTTGCTTGTGGTCAATGCAACAGTCTTCACATCCCTTATCCCTAATTTTTTTCACTTAAGTGCTAAAAAATCTCGGATTTTTGGGGCCCATTATCCTTATTAATTTTATTGGAGCTCCAAAACGCGATATAAAGTTACCCAAAAAATATCCGCTATTATACGAGATGGGGGGGTTTTTTTAAGGGGGTTAAAATTTTCCCAGCCCATTTGCTGAAATGATCTTTAAATTACTAAAATATAGGGGTTTACGTCTTATTCTCGATAAAAGGATGGGGGCCTAATAAATCTAACGTCCATATCCCCATTCGGATATTCGATATAATTGGATTTAACCGACCAGCTGGTAACGCGTTTTTATTATTAACGGCCCCTATGGCAGGGAGAGACTTTTAAAATCAATAAATTTTCTCATGTACGGGAAATAACAAACGTCCCAAATTTTTTTATTTTACGTTTTAAATCTGCCTACGTGTCACTTTTTGGGTTGTCATGAAATTCTCTCATTATTTCTTTCCCTTAAAGTTTTTTGGAATGTATACACGCTTTTCCCCTAATGACTTTTCGTGTTTCCCCCAAAAAAACAATCCTTCAATTAAACGGAAATCTTGGGAAATTCTCACATATCTTTGCATTAACTGAGTTATTTTCCCGGGTTTCTAAATATCTATATATATGACCTAATTCTGGGTCTTTTTTCTGTTCCCTCTATTAATTGTTCCCGAAAATTTTACCAAATCTTTGATTATGGCAAATTTAAATTTTTTATCACCAATTATATTTTTCCCCATGGTTTTCGGTAAAAGTTTTTAGCCACCATGTTTAACTTCTTTTCCCTGACCCATTGGCGGAAATTTTTCCCTTTATTTACCTTATTATCTTAAACCAGTGTATTTTGAATTTTTAACGTTTTGCGTCAAAATCTAATACGATTTTTTACCCCCTTATGAAATCGATACCCAGAATCAGGGGGGATTCTAAATCTTTCGGCCCCATGAAATGACCAATTTCTTTCCGGGGTTGCCTGATGTGAATTTTTTTCTACAATCCCCCTGTTTTTTGGGATTTCGTACCCTCTGCTGTTATTACCTGGGCTCCGATTTTTTTTTTTTGTTTTTTAGAAAAAAAAATTTTCTATATACTTCTTCCGATATAAAGATTTATCTGCTCCGGGGTCCCATAGCGCTTTCAAAAAAGTGTTATTTAATAATATAGGTACGTGGGGGAAATTCACGGGTTCTATACATATTGGAGAAAGGTCTAATTGTCTCTCTTTTCGACACCTCTTGAGGTTGATCATTCCTTTAAAAATTTTTAAACGTCCCCCTTTTCGTCCTATCGCCTCGATTAAAATTTTGAACCCTTTTTTCCCCCCCGGGCCCCTCTATTAAAATTATCATTTTTGCTCATTTCCGGGAAAAGAGTAACCCCTTTCTGAATCTTTGATCATTATTATTAAAAACCCATTCCTCCGAACCCCCTATTATTTTTTAGGCTATTCTCGTAAAACTCATTTCTGTTATTTGGTCTACTCCTTTTTCCGAATTCCTCCCGGGTTTTTACCTTTGCTTCAAAATTAGGCATCCTATGCGCATTTTGACCTCGTCTTTTTCCCTTATGGTTCTAAACCCCCTTTTTAATTTGCAAGAATATCTCTCTTCGAATTTAGCCAGGACTTCTAAAAGGTTGATCGTATTTTTTTGGATTTCCGGACTTCCACTTGGGCCTGTACCTGTGGTTCGAGTCGAACTAAAATATGATCCACTAAGTCTGCTTGGGGCATTCTAATTCCCCCAAATTCTCTCTATTTTTTGTAATCTATATACAAAATCAGTGCCTCCTGATTTCTTCCCTGCTGTGATGCATAAAACTCCGACTGTAGTTCTTTTTTTTTTTTTGATCGCGGGGAAAAAACCCTTTGCTAATTCAGCTTTTGAGCTGCCCAAAATCCGTGGCTTTTTATTTTGGCTAACAACGACCCAAATTTTCGAATACCAATCTTGGGCCCTTCCCTGAGATGACTTTTTTTAAATAAGCACATGACAGATTCCGGGGTTTCAAATAACTGTATATTTTAAAACGATGCACTCGATAAACTCTGCAACTTTTTTCCGACCCCGAAAAGGGGACATTTCCCGGTAAATTGTATTTCCACCTACATTAACCCCAACCCAAATTAAATACGTTCGGGGGCCATTGGAAAAATCATCCCGTGATGACCATGTCTTCCGGTTCCACGTAAGCTAGAGGTGTGGGATTATCAAAGGATGAGACATAATTCTTAATGCAACTTTTATTAAGAGTAACCCATAATACTTAAATTCTAATTTGACAATTATTAATTAAATGAGAAATCAAGCCCAAATTAAATCACGTATTTAAGTCCCGATCCCCCCTTTTAAATTTGATCCTCCCATCTCAAAATTTTCCCAAATAATCCTGTTATCTAATTTCTTATATCTAATTCCTTTTTTCCCGTTCGGTCCCTTGACCTGGGAATATAATCTATAACTTTATATTTGAAGATTCTTGATCCCCCAATGCAGCTAATTCTTGATCCTCAAAAATTCCACACTAAACTTTGTCCCCGCTATTGATCAGAATGATTCCCCCACTACAATCTCTGAGCCTGCTACGCTATGCTATATCCCCCGGTTTTTCCCGCTTTATCCTTTTATAGTATATCTCATTTACATGTTACATTCGTTTATCTTCTTGGTATTGGGTTGGAAAGGTTTTGCCATTAATCATTTGGGCCCTCAAAGGGAAAATAAAATCATGTTAATCAAAAGACGCGAGAGACGTTTACACTTTCAGTCTATATTATTTTTTTTTTTGTTTTTTGAACACTTTTTAAAAACTTGCAATTTAAAAAAATTATTTAGTATTATATGTGTAAAAAAATAATCCCAAATCTCCTTCTACGCACCTGCTTCTCAATACAAAATTCTCATCGGGTGAAAGGGGGTTTGTATTTTTTAAACAAAGGTTAAAAATTTTTTCAGTTATACCTGTTTTTACTCTTTAAAAAATTTCCCAAAAGCAAAAAAATCAGTTTGTACAATGTAGAACTATTTCACAACGTTTTTTAAAAGAACAAAAAACGCTTCAACTGTTGGGCATTGATATATAAACGCATATCTGTCTTCCTTTAAAGTGTTTTCTAGAGGTTTTTTAACAAGAAAAAAAAGTTTAAGAATTCAGTGTTCAGAAATCTTTTTAAAAATAAAATTTCCCTCCTATTGTAATTTTTTTTCCTTTTTAAAACGTGGGAATTTTTGTAAAAAGTTCTTCTGAGGGGGACATCTTTAATAGGTTTAATAAATCGGTCAGGGGGATATAATAAAAAGTAATGAAATAAAATAAAATGTAAATTACTAATAAATTATTTAAATTGTGAAAATCCCATCCCAAAAACTTTGAAAACAATGGGTTTGGGTATTTTTAACTGTAAAAGGGGGAAATTTTTTCATGCTTAAATCTAAAACTTTTCTTGTATTTTTCTGAAAATAATGTTTTCATATAATTTAGTTTTTTCTGAACGGAAAAAAATTAAAACTACTTAAAGAAATTGGCGCTGTTCTATATTATTTTATATATTCAAAAAAATTAAAATAAAAAAGTTTCCTCAATATTGATCTCCTTTTGGTGGGCAGAGTTGCCTTTTTAAAATTTGGGGGATTACAAATCTTGAAAACTGGGAAAAAGGAAACTCACCACAGGGATCTTTTTTCCTTTTCGTTTTTTTTTTTAAGATGGGTGCTTCTAGCATGGGGGTTTAAAAGTAGTCTCAGGCCCAGTGCTATGCACATTTTTTTGTACCATCTCAGACCTCACTACAGGAACCATGTTCTTTTGCTCCCCAATTTTTTATGTTTATGTTTCAGTATAGAAATATTTTTTTTTTTGAGCTGTAGCCAATTGAACCTTTATATCTAAGGCTAAAAACAAAAATTTTTAAAACTTCCCGATTGCACCAGTGGAAGTTGTTTTTTTGTTATTATTAATATTGTTGAAATTGAAATTTTTTATTGCCATTTCTTAGTTGCGTGCTATTTCTTACCTTTCTTTGGAAATAGGCTTTTTGTCATTTCTATTACAAAAGCACAAAGGAAAATTTCAAAAAAACGAGAGGTCGTCACCCTTTTCATAAAAAAAATCAATCCCCAAAATAGTGGGGAAAAAATCTTCCAAAAAGGGAAAAGGGTTTTTTATAGCTGATTTAATTCCCCAGGGATGGGAAAAAATCTCCCAAAAAAAGTCAAAAAATTTCCCAAGATTAAAAACCCCCTTTTTTTCGGAACAAATTATCTTAAACTGAAGAACATTTAGATACCTTCATTGTTACATTAGTATTGTTGGCGTTATATATTGTTTTTTTTGAAATAGATACAAAAAAACATTGTTGTGAAAACATTTTTTAAGGGAAAGATTTATATCAACAATGAAGAAAAATTTCTGTTTAGTTCCTCATTGTTTCTAAAAAGATTTATTAAAACTGAATAATATATTAAAAATTATCAGATTTGTATAAATTTTATTTATCCGTTACCTAAAATTGATGCAGACAAATTTTTTAAATCGAACTAAGTTGAATTTTTTTGATTTAGACTTACATATCATTAATAACAAATTATATAAATTTTTTTTTAATGAAAAGGAAGCATTTAACTTTAATGTTATAAAGGGTTTAAAACATTAATAGTTTTTTTAAAGTATATATAAATTTTGAAACATAATTTTAAATTTTTGATGAAATAATAATTTAACTACATAATATAGATAAGTTCAAAAACTTTCAAAAAAATTTATATTTAATTGCATACAGAATGTTTATTCCCCGGCTTTTTTTAAAAAACATACTTACAAAAAAAGGGGGACGACTAAGGAAATTCATTTTGGAAACGAGACTTGGTGTAATAGGGAATTTTTTCTTTTAGGGTGTTCACCCCTCAATGGAATTCCGTCGAATGACCCGTCAATCGAGAAATCAGGCTTCAAAATTCATGCTTAGCTTTTATACAATTAAATCTTAATTTTCCCAAACGAGTTCGTAACTTGATTGGTAAATCGTCTGCTTTGTATGCTGGAGGTTAGGGTTCGTTTCACGCGATCAACTTTTTTTTCTTCAATTCATTTAATTATTTTTAAATTAAATAAATTTATTTATGAAAGGTTTATTAAATATTAAATGATATTTTTTGTAATTATTTATAAAATAAAAAATTACTTTGATTACATAAATAATTAAAATTACATTTTATAAATATTTTTATATTAATAAATAATTTATAATAAAATATATAATAAATATTAAATGATATTCTACAAAAAAAATTAGTTGAAAAATAGTTTTATAATGTGAAATACAATATACTATAAATAAAATATTATATATAATATAAAATAATTTATAAAATATATAATTATTATTAAATTAATTATTTTCAATTTTATATAAAATATTTAATAAAGTCCTTTCAGATAAATTTATTTAATTTCAAAAAGTTTATTTAAATAATTTTAATAAATTCATTTAAATAATTTCTATAATAAACTAATAATAATTTCAATAATAAATCATAATTTTAATAATAAACAATAATTTTAATAATAAAGTAATAATAATTTTAATAAATTAATAATATTTCTTATTAATACTAATGCTTAATGATAATTAATTAATTATAACAAATAGTGATTAATTATTTATAATAAATAGTGATTAATTAATTAGTATAAACAGTGATTAATTAATTAATTTTAATAAATAATAAATAATTTACTAAATTAATTATTAATAATTTTTATTAATAATTATTTTAAATATTTTATTTAATTATAATTTTAAATATTTTTAATTAATTATAATTTTAAATATTTTTAATTAATAATAATTTTTAATAATTTTACTAGTAAAAAATTTAAGTTATATAAATATTTTAAATTTTTTTATTTTATAAAATACAAAATAATTACAAAAAATATCATTTAATATTTAATAAACCTTTCATAAATAAATTTATTTAATTTAAAAAAATAATTAAATGAATTGAAGAAAAAAAAGTTGATCGAGTGGAATCGAACCTAACCTCCAGCATAGAAAGCAGACGACTTACCCACCCAAGCTACGAACTCGTTGGGAAAATTAAAATTTAATTGTATAAAGCTAAGCATGAATTTCGAAGCCTGATTTCTCCCCAAAATTTACTGGCCATTCGACGGAATTCCATTGAGGGGTGAACACCCCAAAGAGTACTACTATTACCCAAGTCTCGATCCCAAATGAATTTCCTTAGTCGTGCCCTCCCCTTGTTAGATCAAAAATGTTTCTTTCAAATTTTTTTAAGCTCATAAAATTGGCAATTAGTGACGGGTTCCATGATAGGCTTTCCAAAATGCACAGATCCATCTCACAACATTAGGTCCACATAGTCAGCTTGATAGTGGGCCAGCTGTGGAGAATATGTGCATCTCACACACATGTTACATTTTGTTATAAACATAAACCAACACTTACACGATTATATTTTAAAATTCTTAATGACCAATCAAAAAGCTGTTTGAATGCAATCTTGTTTGCACATCTGGTATCAGATATTAAAATTCCAATGTGAGAATTTGGATCTTTTGGATTAATGTGACATTAGTGGAAGTTGTGAGTAATATGGATGTGATTGTTGTAGGAGAGATGAAAAAAATATTCAGGAATTGAACACCACTTTTCAATTTGATGTATTGTTAGGATGCTTTTCGGTGAGTCTTTGGTGTTTCATGCAATTACAATTTGTCAGGTATTTAGGATGTTTGTGTGCTGTTTTTCTGAGGTATTTCATTTGTGAATATACTAGGTTCTTAATTTGAACTTTTTCAAATTTTAGAGATTTTAGTGATGATTTTTTGTTTCCTTTTATACTTTCATTTTAAAGATGTGTGCATTATTTTGATGTTTGGAGATTCAGTTGCATTATGCACTTATAGTTGTTTTAGAATTTTAACATGTTTATGTCATAATAACTTTCAGAATGCGATGGCGAAAATCTTAATTTTTAGGAATTAACTTTTTAAAATTTGAAATTTTTTAGAATTTTGATTTTCTCGATTAGCCTGCCAAGTTGCAATAGGGGGAAGGTTGGTGCTATCAAACTTGTTTCACCCCACTTATCAGTCCTAAGTCCGAGGTTGCACTTGGATATTTAATAAATTTTTAGTTTTTTTAAATCGTTAGTATTTTATTATTTTTTATATTCGGCAATGATATTTTGAAATGGTATTTTGTATTCTAGGATTCTTATAATTTCAAATGTTTGTGGATCGATTTATATGCTTATATAATAAAAAAA
>BMAV01009960.1:0-17858 GCA_019973955.1 Trichonephila inaurata madagascariensis
ATGTACGATATTTTAAGACATAAATGTTATTCCAAAATTTAAGTCTTAAAATCTAAGAAAAGTCATCTAAAAAAATTACCTTAAAACAAAGTCTACTAGTTGCTCAAAAACAACCTTCAGTTTGCTGACATCCAATCTGAGTTAATTTTATTTAATAAAATATCTAAAAGTATATCTTGTAATAGTAAAAAATACAATATTAAGGAGCAGTTGAACGTAATTGTACACACACTTTTCAAATAGCCAGCACCTCTGAAAGGTACAAAAGGATTTATCAGATACTATTAATTAACAGTGGATGTTAAAAATAAACACAAATCTAATAATTAACCTTAAAATTTCAGTCATTTTTAGAAAATCTATTATGAAATTATTAATAATTTTTATCACTTAAATGTTATAACTTGGCTTCACAAGTAACATAATTCTTGTTCCTTTTATTGATGTGAGTTTATTATAAGTGTTACCTCGTTGTTTATTAAGTGTAACATTACACAGAATGCCCAAGAAAATACAAATATTTCCGGTGGCAATATTTTTGATGTGCCAAAATCTTCAATATTTAATATATTCAGAGAATTAAAACTAAAAAGAAAATTAGTTTGACTCTAAGAGAAATAAATATAAGTTGTAAATATAAAATATTAAAAGTAAATAGAACTTTCTATTTAAGTCTCTGAAGTATAAAAAAAAAAAATGCAGAGTTATATTTTGCAAATTATTACCTTTTTGTCAAAGATATGTAATTTTTAATTTTCTATATATTACTATATCTCTCTCTCTCAAAAATACAAAATATACATACATTTCTTTTTAAAATACTTAAGAAATACCAAACATTATTAAAGATTTCTAAAAGAAAACAGTTCTTGATAAGTTCAAGTTATTTATTTAGAATAATTTGTCATTATTGTTTAAAAATATTCAAATAAAATCCAGAAATGCCTTTTAGTGAATGGTTAAATACTATTCGCACAAAGAACCAATATTCTCTTTAATGAATTTTTTTAGCTTATTTATAAAAAAAAGTGATTCAAGTTTTTATAAAAATTTCTTTGGAGTCCACCTATCGATCGATTTACGCATGTTATATTTTGAAGTGAAAAAGACATTTATTTCGATACATTTCTTTTAATGATGCCTTTTGTGGTGATTTCGAATATGTGAGTTCTTATTGCTGCAGTAATTAAAACATTTTCTTCAAAACATACACTTAAAATGTTTTGCTCCCGTATGAATACGAAGATGCCTCCCCAAAGTTTCTTTTTGCGTAAGTTTTTTTCAGCAAACTTCACAAACATGAGGCTTTTATCCCGAATGAACTTTCATAATATGACTATTACGATTTGAATTTGTTGAAACGGTTCTGCCGTATATTTCACATTTATAGGGTTTTTCACCCGTATGAGTGTGATAATGTAATCTCAGGTGAGTCAGAAAAAATTCTTTTTTACATTTATCACATTTGTGTTGTTTTTTTCTGTATATAAGCGTAGATGCTCTTTCACATTATTTTTAGTCTTACATTGTTTATCACAAACTGGTTAGGAATGGGATATCTCATTGCTGTCTGTCTCTTGATGCCCTTTAAGTTGAGATTTGAAACCAAAGATTTTTCCACAAATATGGCGGCTGAATTGTTTATTCCCATCGTTGTGGTGCGTAGATCTTACTTCCGCCTTTTTCTGAGAGAATCCATCTAAGCGCACTCCAGAATTTACAGACATTTTAGCCCCATGTAACAGTATATATTGGGACTTTTTGGTGTTAAATTCCCTATGGCCCTCTTCGCAAATAAAATGATTTCCTCTTGTGTGAATATTTTGATGTAGCCTAATAGTATCATGAGAGCTGAAATATTCACTGCAATACATAAAATTTAGTTCTATATCATCCACATGAATTTCGATATGGTCGATGTACTGAATAAAGGAATTGAAGGCTGCCCAACATTCAAAGTATTTTTGAAAACGGTGTCTTTATGCACTTGCATGTGTTTTAAGTAGTGCCTCCAGAAATGAAATGTTCTGGGACAAGTATCACAAACATACTTCGTATCTGTTTCGGAACGCATAGCAGTCATTTCTTATAAATTTTTTAATCACTGAAGGTGTAAAGGCAGGACGACTTGGTGAATAGTTTGATTCTGTAGAAACTGGTCCCAAGCTGCAAAGGGTTTACTTACAAATTTCGTAATTGAATGGCTCCACAATAAGTATCTGAAAAAAATTTGAAACATTTTTGTATTATTTTGTAATTTATTAAATAAATTTTTCTTTATCAAATTATCTCGTTTTGCGCTGTTAGGAGAGAATAAAATATTTTAAACCTAGTTCTCAATAAAGAAAATTGTTTATTTAAGTGAGTTTTGCATCTCTCCAATATTTAAGAGAACAATTTCTAACAAAGTATATACACAGTAAAAGAGAGTTCTGAAACTTACATATTAATGACGCGGGTTTTTTTTTTTTTTTTTTGTCAAATTTTCTCCAATCTTGCATTAAGGTATCCGACGGGGTTCGGAGACAATTTTCTAAAATATAACATAAATAATTATTTAATTGTTATTTTTTAATTAAGTATGTTGCAAAACTATGAAAATGCAGCAAGAAGAATTTTTTGAAAGCTTATTTTTCAAAATATTCAGAAATTTGTACCAAAATATTGCAAAAAATTGCTCATTTGCTAACAAATCTAGAAAAATATATGTAAAAAAAAAAAAAAAATTTTTGAACATAGAATTCTTCAACAATTAACTATGCTGTCTATTAAAACAAACTCAAGTTTTCCAATAAAAGTATGAAATACAGGTGTGTTCGACACATAAAACACAGAATATTTTGAAAAAAGTTTTTCTTTTCATATAAAATTACGTTAAAAAATAACTTAATTTTAAAATTATCCCCTTAACTTTTAGCAGAAAGCATTCATTATAATACAAAGAAAAAACTCAAAAAATTTCATAAGAATATTTCGTTTACTTTAAGAAATATTAATCTTACTGTAAACCATGTGTGTGATTTTCAAAAATAATATTCTTCAGAAAATGCAAAATGAAGTTTATATTTGCAATAAATTTCTTTACAGATTTAGGAAGGTATTAAAGCTCTCCAGATTTGTATACTGTTCCTTCCTGAAACTCATACTTCAAACTTTTACATTTTTGAAGGGCCTTTCTTTTTTTACGAGATAGTTTATTATCTGGTTTACAATGCCTCG
This sequence comes from Trichonephila inaurata madagascariensis, assembly GCA_019973955.1. NCBI lineage: Eukaryota > Metazoa > Arthropoda > Arachnida > Araneae > Nephilidae > Trichonephila > Trichonephila inaurata. Next base: position 3,220 of record BMAV01009960.1, read on the forward strand.
TAGAACCAACAATTCTCGTTTTGTCAAGGTACCAAAAATATCCTTTCATTTCAGAACATAATTTCATTCCTAATTTTTGAAGTAGAGGTAACAGACCAGCAAATCCAGAATTAAAACTATTATTCCGATATAATTCCTTAAACGGAGTATTTGTAGCTCAACAAAGTTGTCTTTCGGAATTATACTCTACACGACATTGTTAAGACTTTCATTGCAGTTCTGAGCTTTCCCGTGAAGTCATTTTCTTAGGAGATTTTGATACGGAAGTTCCTTGTATAAGTCTTTTTAATAGAATTAATAGCTGAATTTTGAAGATCTGTTGAATTTTCTTTCAATGTCTCTCAAAAAAAGTCTGCTCTCTGGAAAACTTCTTTTTTTTGGACTCATTGATCTTGTTTTTTGCATGTCAACTTTAATTTATAATTAAAAATAACTATAGTTCTACATAAAAAAACTAATAAAAAGTTATAAAGAGATCCAATTTTGAACTCAAATGATAAAAAGTTAGTTACCCGATTAAATCAAAGCAAACATTGCAATCAGTTAACCGTTGCCTATTTTCAAGCAAAATATATGTATTAAAAATTTATAAAGTGAAATAAAGTTTACTAAACATAAAAAAAAAAATTCCTCAAAATACTTTAATGAATAAAAATCTCATTTTGCCGGTGAAAATCAACTGAAAACTCATACTTCCGGTTTCGATTTGGGCTTACTACCTCAAATAAAAACAGCTATAACTTTTTTTCTAATTGACTCAGAATTAAAAGTACCACATTTTTAGAACGCTTATTAAACAGGCTACAAAATGGGCCATAAAATAAATTTCGATTTTTTTTTTGATGAAAAAATGATTTTAAACCAGTCGGATACCTTAAATACTCTGCTAAAATCCACGTCTAATGTTTAGTTCTAAAACATTTTAGATTAGCAAAGGTATGGAAAACTTAGCTACATACACGCAAAACATTATTAGTATGAATGCATTTTTTTTAAAGGCAGAGTATTTGGAAAAAACTTTTTTTTTTCTTGCCAAAAAAAATGTAATACAAATAGTATTTGTTTGCGATATTATTCTTAAAATAATTATATATTTATTTTCAAATTCATGTGAGATTAAATACAAAAAAAAATATACACATACATAGGCTGAGGTTAGCAATTAAGATTTTACAACATAGTCAGTCATCTTAAAATTATTTGAATTACACCAAATTATTCAATAATTTTTTGATGAAATTTCATGAATTGGAATTTCTTGTATAAGTAGAGTTTTCAAACATAAATAGCGTATTGATATTTTTGTAACATTGTTAATAGGAGAAAAATTTTATATGAAAACGTTTTTCAATTTACCTAAAGATAAAAGTTGTGAAGTTATTGAATCTGAGATTCTGTATTAAATTCTATTTTTTTTAAAAAGCCACTAGACTTCTGAAACCGCATGCTAACGTAGGAATTTTGATCTTTTATAGAGATAATGAGTTCGTGAGACCGTAACAATTAGCCTAACATGGCTACATCTGAGCGATCAAAAGTTCCACTGTCACAAGTGTTTCAGTTTTTATAGAGATAATACTTCAGGACTTCTACTAGATAGATATATTCAGTAGTGCAACGTTTCAAACTTACAACTAGACAGAAATAATGCGATTCATGACTTTGCTTTCGTGACAGTCCGATCGCCAAGAGCCTTCGTTTTTCTTCAGGAAGCTACGTTCAGAAAGAATTGATCAATTGATGAATATAACATTGTTTATTTGCGTTAATGTCTTGGGCAACATATCTCGAGGAGTTAAAAATTGTTTCGACTTGAAACTTGTGTGTGGAAAAAAAGGATTAATTCTTATGCATTGAGGAGAAATAAAACTTAAGAAATTCCATTGTAAGAATTGCCATTTGAACCTGTTTCGAAATTTCCGTGGTGGACTTTTATATAATGCATGGTAAGCTGCAAGGAAATATTTCGTTAAGAATAAACAAATATAAGGAAACTTTGTACATAAAATTTTTTCTTCGTTTTATAAATATGTTATTCCCATATTTATACAGAAATTGATATTTTTCTATACCTATATATTAATACCAATAATTGATATTTTTCTATTAAAAATGAATTTATTTTTGGAAATTAAACCCAAATATCGATTTATAAATTTCATAATTATAAAAAAGAAAAATTTAGCGCTGTCCAAAAAATAGAAGAATTATTAGAATATTTAACTAGATAAGTTGTTTTAAGTACTTTACTACAATGACTCGAAGCTCAATTACATTATAAAATGCCACACAATGATGATACATAACTTAAAAAATTTTCAATATGCCCGGAATTTTTTTTATCTTTTTTTATGATTTTGAATATTTATTTCAAATCTTCTTTCCTTTTAAATGCACTTTAAGCATTAACGTAAAAAATAAAGATAAAAAGAAGATTCGGTGCACATTTAGAAAAACTACAATAATATATTTTTGACTTTCAGTCTCTTTGCACACACATGCTTTCTTGTTAGTGATTAAGAAATTTCATCGAAGATTTCAAAAGATAATTTGAAGAAACTATAACATTTGTTTAAAGTTTTTAAATGAATCCGAAATAAGTTATATTACTTATAACAGATAACGATTAGACACATATACAATATGATCTTCTATTTAAAATATTGTGGAAAACAAGAAACACATTAGGTTTCTTCAAGAGGACGATTGTTAGTTTTCTTAAAAAATTAAAAAGCAAATCACTTAGACAATATCGTCTATTTCAACATTTCAGCAAATTTTACTAAAAAGACAATATATTAAAGTAAATATGTGCACACACAAACACCCACATACATACGGTATCATGATTTATAGGAATTTCGACAGATAAGGATAAAATAACTGATGAAAATATAATCGGGTGAATTTAACAATTTACAATCCACTACTTATTTCAATTTAAAGTATCGGATACGGTTCATTTACACCTATATATCTGTAGTAGATAGTGTCAAATAGCTATACATTCCACCAACTGTATTGTAGCAAAACTTCTAAGAACTTCCAACATTATTTGAAAGATGCAAAGAAACTTGCTTTCCTTACCAAAAAATTAAAATCTTGCGACATCTAAGTATCGCATTAAAAATATTTTTTGAAAAATCAACAAGGAAATAAAGAATATGTTTCCCTTTAAAAGTAAATATTTATTGTCTTATTTACAATGACTGATATCCAAAATGGTGGTAGAGAGTGAGAGTATATTGTCATGCTGTAAATTTACCAGGGGGGGGGGGCTATTGGTGTCGGATCAAGTAATTTTGAAAGTGATGGAGGATGATACTTAGTTGGCGTCCCAGCCCAAACTTCCAAACCACGCCAAAGAGAGGACTTTGAGCTTCTACAGATTTATAACATGGATCAACTCCTCTGCATGTTTTATCTTCAATGGGCATATATCTTGATCCCGTGATGCGATGATGCGGACCACAATTTCGAGAAATGCCCCCTCGACTACCGCGACCGCGCAAAATAGTGGGAAGTGATTCATCCTTATATGGTTTCACATATTACGTATATATGGCTGTTGTAGCAATGAGTGCGCATTTTGAAATACCTTATAAATAAATATCAATTTTATCTCCAATAAAAGAAATATAAAACTAATATATATATATATATGGGGGTGCAAAAAAAAAGAATAATTATTTATTTTTAAATCATCATTCTCCTTCTTCATTAATGAATTGACAGTGCATGCCACTCTCGCCTGCACCAAAAACATGGCGAAGTGGAAAACTTTATACTTGGCATCCCTGTCCCAGTGGACATAAATTCATTCGCTCGAAGCTTGTTAACCACATGATACAGGCTCGCCTCAAGAGCCAATTGCCCAGTGTCGTCAAGAGCACTCAGGTTTTCCAATTGTCAGCGCCAAAATACTTATCAGATAGGGGATGGAGGATCTATTGCAAATCCATATCCCTGTGACGTGAAGAAACGTGACGTCAAGAGTATTGTTGTTAACTTCTCACTACTATTGTTAGCTAGCTCAATCGTCTAACGACCGTCAGTAATTTAGGTTGTCACTTTTAGTTATAATTTTTGTAATTAATTTGATTTATTAGAAATACAATAAAATTTTTCAGTTACTTCAGAGACCCTTTAAAATCTAGCTAAGTTAGCTGACAATATAACCAAAGTTAGAACTGACCGTCTCTTAAATGTTTGCGTGATGGATGAATCTACAAGTTTGAACCCAACACTATCCAAATATCATCGAGAAGATTTGTCTAATCGACACATTTTGTCAGGAAGTAGTTGCACTTCTTCAACAATTCCAAAGATATTCTACCTGGAGATTACGTAATCATTCTCAAACAAGAAGTAATTTCCGGCGAAACACATTCAGATCTGTATAAAGGGAAAAGTTAACCGAGTTGAGTGATAACACTTGACATTCGGTAAAGATGCAAATGTCATTTACCGTGTAGATATAACAAAAACCAGGAAAATTAAAAACGTCTGTTGCAGTTTCGGTTTCAAAAAACCAGACAGCTATACTGCCAAGCCACCTATTTATATTTGATAAAATGACATGTTAAAAATTCTAGTAGATTGAGGTTCGGACGTGAGTGTCTTGCTGGGCCCAGAAATAACAAAAAAATTAAGTCCAATACCACTGCACTTATTTGCTGCTAATAATTCAAAAATTTAGAAATACAGATCTAAGTTATTTAATTTTAATTTAGGATTACGAAGAATCTTTAGCTAGAAACTTTTGACTGTCTCTGTACCAATTCCAATAATCGTTGCAGAATTTTTGGTAAACTTTGGACTTTGATTGACCTAAAACGGAGTAAATAAATAGGTAATATTACTACTCTTTCTGTATCTGCTACTTCTGAGGCGACAGCTGCCGTTTCAGTAAAGTTAATGTTAAGGGATACATATTACCAAAGATTGCTGCTAAATTTCGCAGATTTGATTAAATTAACTCCAACACTTTAGCAGGCATACCACAACAATGCCCATTATATTGAGGAAACAGGTCTGCCAATACATAGTAAACCCACATGGTTAAGTCCAAAAATATACGAGTCAGTAAAACAAGAATTTTAATTTATGTTAGAGCAGGGTATCTGTGCCACCCCTCAAAATTGCCGCTGTTGTCCGCACATCATGTGGTAAGAGCTCAGGAAGCATCCCGCCGGTAAGGGGTTACCGAAAGTCAAACGTAGTCAAAGCTCCCGATCGGTACCCAATTCCTCTCATTCAGGAATTCTCCCACACACTGCATAAAACAAAAGCATTTTTTCGAATATTTATGTCATCCTCGCTTATTTTCACATTCCGGTACACCCTGACAACCTACAGAAATAAGCCGAATGTACAACTTTTGGACTATTTTAATTTCTGGATTATGTGGAGCAGCGCAGATTTTCGAGAGGTTTAAGAATGAGAATCTGGGATATTCGCTTTTTCACTATGACTACCTCGATGACATCTTAATCGCTAAGTGAGTCGGAAGAAGAACACAAACTCGGGTTCGGGCCGTATTTCAATAATTTATTGAAACGGTTTAACAATAAATATACCAAAATGTGTTTTTGAGGTGCCAGAAATATTTCACTTTTAGGAAACTTAATAACTTAAGATGGCACAAAACCTTTACCAGATCAAGTAGAACCTATATTTTGAATTACCCGCAACCAAAGGCAATTAAAGAATTGTAGAGATTCCTCGGACTTCTAAAGATTTTCGTCGTTTCCTACCACCTGTAGCTCATAATCAAACTCATTCAAAAGATTTTTTAAGAGGTACAAAACTTATAATAATAATCATAAGATTAAAATTGGTCGAAATGGGCCATAAGCGAATTTAAAACTGTAAAACCTTTTTAGCCAACACTCTCTCCGCTCCTCGTTAATCCTAACCCTAATGCAAATTTAGTATTGCAGGTAAATGCCTCGGACTTTGCTATCGGTGGTGCCTTATTTCAGACATCATCACCTTCACACAACATTTAGCATTCTTTTCGCGCTATCTATCTGGATCTGAATAGTATTATAGCGCTAGTGACAAAGAGTTGTTTGGCGAGTATGCTTCGATTAAAAAATTTAGGTACATACTGGAAGCATTAAATTTCATTTTATACAAGGATCAAAAACTGCCCTTAACAGTTATCCGTGCACTCGAAAAAACATCCTTCTTCAAATCAATGTAACATAGCAATAAAACAAAACAATAATATGAAATTTTTACCACGTGATAATCTTATATACTTACATTATTTCTCAAATTTTCAGAGAATTTGAGAAAAATATTAAAAGTTATAAAGAAATAAAAATTAGACAATTTTTCAAAAATATGAAAATTAGTATTTTACACAGCGCAAGGTTCTAAAGTACAAAATTGATTAAAATTTTCAAAATTAATTTTATTTGATATAAAAATGTTCCCTTTTGAACTTATACACACTTTTAAAGCATTTAGAGAAAAATATTTTAAAATACTATTATGATGTAAATATTAAAATTTTATGAAAAAAATTCAATTAAACCACAAATAAAAGAAAATTTGTTTGAAAAAAATTCCTGTGTAAGTTATAAAAAGCCGTATTTTGAACATGTGTATGAAATTTCATTTTAATATGATAAATAGTTTTTGAAAAATCCTGCGCGGGAGCCAAAATTTTTCCTTTTGAGAAAAATTTAGTTAAATATAAAAAAAATAACAAAAAAGAAAATTAAACAAACGAGTATACATTGAAAAGCCACATCAGCATAAATATTGCCCTCTGCAAGCTTACATTGCTCAATTTCCTTGAGTATCTTACGTTTTTTAGCTTAAGCTTCAAAGGAGGTCTTAGAAGCTTGTCTCGTAGAGCCGTTGACTTGCGCACTTTGTCAATATTTACACAATTAAAAATATTTGTTTTATTTATTTTTAAATTCAAAGCACGCATCATATCCATTCTGTTCTTACTACCATCATTGTATTCACATGCAGCTATTTTTGTGACAATAATTCCCGATCCAATCAATTTCGGGCTATACTTCAAAATCAGTGAATTCAATGACTCATTAGTATTTTGACTTTTCCCCCTAAACACATTCTTAACTATTTTACGTGTGATAAATTCTTAAAAACAGGTTTAATCACTTCAGAAATTGCTTTCGGTAAGGTGTTCTTGTGAGAAAATTCATTCAATGTATTGTTGTGTACCGAAACATTGTACTTACACCTGCTATTTTTGCCTTTTGGGCAAAACCAATGTTTCGGCTCATCTTCTGCGCTGGATGTATGCGCCCACACCACCCAGACAGCTTGCCTCATCTCATTCACATTTTGGGAATTGGCCCGAATAGCATTGCAATAAAAAGTCGTCAATTTGCTTATAACAGCATCGGTTAGGCGGCCTTTCCCACCAATTGTTTTCCCATAGGAAATATTCTTTTCTCCCAATAAAATTTTAACTTCCGCAAGCGCCACACACTTTTTTTTTTCAATTGAACACTATCCCCATATGGTTTTTTTTTTCGGCAATAGACGAAAATCTCTTTGAGTCACCATCACCTATGTACTGCTGATATTTCAAACCATGTTCTTGTTCTGATCGAAAAAGAAAATTCTGATACTGATACTGAAAAAATACTGATTCCGATGCACCCAAGAAGCATATTAGTGTTCTTTATTTGAAACCATTGTCTAAAGCACCACAAAGTGAGGGGGAAAAAAAGCAAAAATGTGAGCTCAAACATTTTTACAAGCACGCCCATCAAAGAAATCTTAGAACAAAGGGGAAAGCAGAAGGAAAAATAGCAAGCTTTAAGAAAACAGAAAAGAGAAGCTCGTGTCGCTAAAAAGGGAGTAAAGAAACAAAATTCCTGTAGGCCTAAATCTATAAACTCCAGGCCAAACAGTTCAGTTGCATCAGTTTCAAAGAATGGTGTTACATAATGTCCTGCTTGTGAAAAGGCATATTGTGACCCTGCCAAGAGTGGTGGCATGAGGAATGTTCTAATTATGAAAATGGCATTTTTATTTGTGACTATTGTTAACTGCACACCTAAACACTTCAAAACATTACGTTACAATGCCTTACGGTTAATTTGATATTTTGTAAGAAGTAAAAGCACAATATATCATTTGTTAAGCCGTGAAACATTTTCAAAGATGAAATTCTATTCAATCTTTTTCAGTGTTGTGATCTTGCCCCAAGACTAAAGTCATCTTGTCCCAGTGGTGGGGCAAGATGACAATTTGTTAAGGTTCTGAAAAAAATAAAATTATCCTTTGTTTTTTTACTTGAAAAATTTACTCCTTACTTCTCGCTCCCGTCAATATCACGGGGTGAAATTTCCCTCTCTATTTCTCCTGTGCGTGCTATTTCCGGGCTGGAGTGTTCAAAAGTAACGCGCTAAAAAGATTAAATCTATCTGTTTCTTATGCCCGTAATCATGTTTATTTCTCATCAGATTAGTAGTAGCGTGTTTAGAGAGAGTTATTTTATTTTGAAATAGATGTTAGCACAATCAAACACATTATATATTAGCAATATGTTTTTGTAACCTTAGCTCAATTACTTAGTTCAGCTCTTCGTGAATAGATGTGAGTTGCATTATGTGATAAAAAAATATTTTTTAATGTTATATACATTATGGAGTTAGTCTGCAAGTGAATAGGATTTTACTTTAAGTAGAAAGAGATCTGAGAGTGATTCTGAAATAACTGATTGTTTTGATAGTGAACCTGAGAGCATTTATGATGATTCTGTACTGTTACCTGCGATATATTGACCTTTTTATCTCATACTCTTAAAAAATTTATCTTACAAGAAAAAGTTACTAATGTATTTTTATATTGCATAAGTCTAATAAAATTCTTTAATGTGTTTTTTTTTTGTGTAAATTCTTTAATGTGTTTTGTGTTGATTTTTTCAAAACCTTGAAATCAGACGTTCACCAAAATTTCACGCAGCAGGTCTATAGTTTGCCTAGAAGTGGGCGCAGTTTCTCTATCTTGTTTGCACTTCCTGTGATCTTCATTGCATACATTGAATCACCCTCAATACCAAATCAAGATGTGGGTTTTTAGAGCATGGATGTCGTGACAAAAATTGCACAGTGACTTTTCAATTAGAAAAAACGCACAGTGGCTTGTACCAATTACGTCCTTCGAATATTTTCTATTTACTTTTTGTTTTCCTTTATCTCACAAATTGCTCTCTTCTAATAAGGAAAACACAATTTTTTTTATATTATTGAGTCATATGTGATTTAATAAGCAACATGGCCTGCACACATAGGGTTAGATTCTTGAATCTGATAAGCATTAGTCGTGTAGAACATTACAGCACTTACTGGCTAATGTCATTGCGAAGTTGAAGAAAGAGAAGTTGCCGATCTTGTGTGATCTGGACTTTGAGGTACACAATAGAACATCAATAAGAAATTTGAATTGATTCGATTGTTTGTAAACGTAAGATGTTCACCTGTTCCTCGTGGAAGACATCGATCTGTCGCCAGTCGAAAACGTGTGGTCCACGCTTGCACAACGACTGGCCTAGGATACACCACCCGCTGCTACAGGAGATCACCTTTGGTAATATGTGGAATCCGCGTGGACTACCGTATCCCAATAATACACCCAAAGCCTCTTTTATTCTATTTAAGTCGTGTGGCAGCGATAATAACCAAAAATAGTGGCTTCACTAACAACTGATTTTATCATCATTCACACGTAAAAAGAGGTTGTAATTTTAGTAGTTTGAATTTTGTTCAGTGGGTGGCGTGGTTAGTTTGTCGTTGGCCTTCTGTACCCAAGGTTGTGGGTTCTACTCCGGCACAAGTCAATGGATATTTATGATGCAGAAAATCAACAACGGCCATGTCGTATGCTTATACGACATGTAAAAATTCCCTAGGGGAGTGCTCTAAGCAAAATTAAATCCTAGTACAGGTTCACATCGTCAGAGCTCTGGTGCCTCTCTATATTGAGGAAACTGGGCGTTAAAATTACCTGCGGTGATTGATATCCACCTGTTAGGCGCCGCACTAAGAAGAGATACCTGCTTCCGATGATGCACTAGGTAGAAGGATAAACTCTGTTAATAACTGTTCATAATCTGCCATTAGAAATTAAAAAAACTTTGTTCAATGTTTTACTTGCTTAAAAAAAATTTAGCTGTAATATCTCTGCTCTTTTTTCTGTTTTGCATTTTGTGTGGTTAGAAGTGAACAGTATTAGTATTCAGTGGGATCCTTGTTTTTCTTTTGAATGATGCGAAAAGGCTGTAGTTGTTAAAATTGTAAATTTAGAAATAATTTCTAAAAATGACCTGACTTTTAATGGTAAACATTTCTGTAACATCGAATTAATTGACATTCTGCACGCGAAGCTAAAGGTTTTGTAAACATTTATACATCGTATGAGGTAACACTTATTCGTAACATTAAGCCAAAAAATACATTTGTGTGGGAAATGGTTGATTTATACATTTTTTTTTCTCAGGAAAAAAATTCGTCTAATATTAAAATGAATGTCATGAATAAATACAAATATTTCCAATCTGAGTCTTTTTGATCAACATGTAATATTTTGCCATTTAATGTATTCATATATTGAATACCAAAACGAAACACGATATTTTGAATCTGATATTTAAAAATATAAGTTTTTTGTAAATAAAATATACAATCTACAGAAATTCTTTGTAAATATCTGTATGAAAAACTGTAAAACGTGATATATTTCAAAGAATTGCATTATTGTTATGGAAATATTTTACATTAAATTTTTTACATTATCTTGATTTTTGATTTTCGAAGGTTATCTTTAGAACTACAAAGGAAGCAATTCCTTAATGTTCGAAGATATATCAAACATTTGAAAAAGTACAAAAAGTAAACAGTTCCGTGATTATTTCAAAATATTTATTAAGAATTGTTTTGGAATTTTTAAGAAAAAAATTAATAAAATCTGGAGACGTCTTTTACTATTTACATTACTAGCCTTTAAAATTTCTACACCAGGAAGAAATACAGTAGAACCCGTTTTTGTGCGGTTTTTTTTATGTGATTTTATTTTTGTGCGATTTGTTTAGTGCAATTTTATTTTTGTGTGATTTTTTATGTGTGATATTTTTTTAGGCGGAATATGAATTGCAATGGCTTTGGCACCACTGTTATGTTTTCTATCTATTTACTAGTGGCGTAACGGAGAATGTTAGGACCCCCTTCCGCCTTAAAGTCAGGTTTTGTCTTTAATATTTTATAAATTGGGTAAATACGTATTTTAAGTAAGTCAGGCCTTGGGCCCCTAAAGTCGGCCGTCCCATGATGTTGGGGTGTATGTTACGCCACTGAAATGTAGACATTTCATGACGCTCTGTTCATTTGTTACAAACAGTCTCCTGACAATACGCATTTAGTTGCTTTCTCTCAACGCTCCAGCCACCCGGGCTTGTTTGAAGACGAAACTTTCAATGAGAGGGACATTATCAATAATTTAAAAAATAATGAAGACGCACAAAAAGAACCGGATTCTTTTAGAGCGGATAAAAATATGCAGGGATCCAGGTTTCCAAAAAACTGAAAAAGCATTTTCTTAAAATAAATACCAGTTAAGAAAAGAGTATAAAATTCCAAAAAGGACTTCAATCATAAATAGCTGGTTATCATGACATTTAAAAGCAACTGACAACCGTCCCTTGTCACAAAAACTTATCTCTTACTTTATGTTACCAAAAAACAAATCAATTGAAATTGCACCTTCAAGTGACGAAAGCGATTTTGAACTTATTCCTTACAGGACTTTGGATTACGATGAGTAGCAATGAATTATGTATGAGCATTTTAAAGACTTATCCGCGTATACAATGAGAAACTATATGTTTATAAAATGTTTCCATGTTTAATTTTTAATTATTTATTTTGTTATGGAACTACTCTTACTTAAATTTCTTAAATAATTGGCATATTTTAAAAATGCGACTTTTTTTATGCGATCTCTATCCACCGCATTAAAAAAGTTTTTTGTAATATTTCCCCGAATTAATTTATTTTATGTAAGAATTTATGACATTTTTGAATATTTTTGTGTGCTTTTATTTTTATGCGGTCCCTATGTACCGCACAGAATCAGGTTCTACTGTACATATAAAACATGATATTTTTTGGACATATACACTATACTGTGAATAACAAGTGATTAAATTTTAAAGAAATTTGGGTGCATAGATCCAGGGAAGTCAGTTTCCAGAATAACCATCTCTGAGAGTAGTAAAAGAACTTGTACGTCTGGCCATTAGGTCAAACACAGATCGAATGTTATGCTAGGGTACAGAAGCCAATGCAGCTTCAACATGATGCTACAGCTCATCAACCGTGGAGACGAATTAGTCGCTGGACAACCATGGACCAGACATTTCCTATTGGCAAGACATCAAATGAACGTGCTGGCCAGGACAACAGCTAAACATTTTCCGTATCAAGGAAGGTCCGTACAGTACCGGAAATATGCGGGCTTGCATTATCCTTCTGAAACGTAAGGTTTCACAGGAACCGAATAAAGGGCAGAGCCAGGGGTCATAACCCACCAGAAATGTAACATGCACTGTTCAAAGTGCCGTCAATGCAAACAAGAGTTGACCAATACGTGTATTCAATAGCATTCCATACCATCAAGGCAGGTGATGGATAAGTAGGACGATGACTAATGTACGCTGGTAATGTGTGTTCTCCACGATGACGCCAAACACGGATGCAACGATCTGCATGCTGCAAAGAGAACCTGGATTCATCTGAAAAAATGAAGTCTCGCCATTCGTGTACACAGGTTCGTCGTTGATCACAGCATTGAAAACGCTTCTGACATTGATTCAGCGTCTAAGTTAGCAGGAGTTATGGTCTCAGAGCTGAGAGTCCATGTTGTGCAAATGTCGTCCACATGTCGTGCAGACACTTGTCATCTTGCAAACAACCTCAAATTTTGACTCCGGGTGCGTGATGAGGCGGCACGATCCATTAAGTTTATGCGGATAACAGGCATTTTTTCTTGGTTCCTAGTGATAGGGGATCGTTAAGATCCATCACGGCGCTCTCCATATTACCATCCTGAACCCATCCACTCCATATTCTGCTAACAATCAATGAATCTCGACCGATGCGAGCTGCAATCTTTTGATACGATAAACCACAATCCCTGTGTGCTACTTTTCGACCTTTATCAACGTCAGAAACGAGCTGGTACACATTTTTGCTTCTTAAACAAGGCAACACAACAGTTTTTCACCAGATAAATCCATTCAATTCAATTTGTGTATGAGAAACTGGCCGAAGAATTTTCCTCATTTGAAGACATTTTAAGTATCACTGCCATCGCCTGCTTTGTTCAAATGCACTGAAAAGCAAATCATATGCATATCAGAGCACTTTCTTTAAATATCACGTCTTTACCAAGTCATTTTCTTGGAGTATCAAGTTTAATGACCAGTAGTGTAGCTAAACACTTAAAAGTAGAAATGCATGTTCGCATTAGATAAATTTATTTTTTAGAATTTTTTTTTGTGAATTGTTTCGAAAAATGGTTTTGATGTCACCGCACTTTTTATTTCACCGACATACAGAAAATCTTTATATGAAGGTAGCTTCATGGAACAGCAGAAATTTTTAGGGTTCCCTCGCACATCTGGGGCGCACACAATTTAAAGGAAGAATATCGTCATTGGCTAGGACAAAGACACACCCTCAGTGGGAATGTGACAAAGAGATGTCGTTTAGTAGCGGAGATCAGACGTGCCAGCGTATTGAACCCATGCACAAATTTAGAAGGACAACAATGGAAAGAGCTGAGTTCAGATATGTTACTAGTACCAGTGAGAGGTGATTGGGGTCTTAAAAGTGACCTGCATATGGAGTTTAAAGGGGGGAGGGGGAAGGCTCGAAAATTGACGGAACTCTCGATCTTATTTCATTTATGAAAATTTTCGCTTTGGAGTTGGGGAAGCAACTTAAAGACCAAAGGAAACGACCTTTGTAACATTTCTTTGAAAGAGGGAGTGCCGTAGTCGTTGGAGCTACGACTGCAAATACATGAACAAAATTGGAATTAGAATTTTACTATTGCGAAAAACGGTCAACTGTGATATATTAACATTGAATTTAAAATTTTATTAGTTACTCTAGAATTAATTGTCTTTTGCCAATTAGCTGTGTGACCTTTGACGCTAACTTGTCACGAATTTTCAGTTTTATCCCCCCTCCCCCATGTATATCATAAACTGCTTTCAAAAGTGATGGTAATTATTATCACAATAATTCAAAAACTGAGTATTATTATGTCTTTTGTTGATTCTACATTAGATGTGCCTGCGTGACGCATGGGTTTAACATGCTTCTATTAACCTATTGAAGTTCTTACAAATCACTTCATAAAAAATGTTAATTTGTTATAGATATTGCTATAAGTCCACAGAAGCTATGATCCATTTTCTGATGGTTATTTTCCATTTTTAAAGCCATTTTACTCAGATTCTAATAAGTTGCTAAAATTATCACAAAATTACTTTGATCCGCATCTTCAATACTTACTTATAGTAAACTTCCCAGAATATATATATATATATATATATATATATATATATATATATATTC
>BMAV01009960.1:27901-41998 GCA_019973955.1 Trichonephila inaurata madagascariensis
TGTAATACTACAAGGGGGCTATTGATTTCGGATCACGTAATTTTGAATTAAGTTAAGTGACGACAACGATAGTTAGTTGGCATCTCCCCCCCAACCTTCCAAACCATGCCAAGGAAAGGACTTTGAGTTTCTTACAGATTTATAACGTGGATCTCAATTCCTATGCATGTTGGATCTTCAGTGAGCATAGATCTTGATCCCGTGGCGTGATGAATCCCATCACAATTTTGAGAAATGCCCACTCGACTACCCCAGCCACTCAAAATGGTGGGAAGTGATTCATCCTTATACCGTTGTATATGTTACAGATAAATGAATGTCGTAGCAACTTCATTACGCCTTTTGAAATACCGTATCCAGTGAAAGAAATTTAAAACCCCCCACACACATATATACACTGATATAAAACCTATGTATAACTAGTCAAGATAGTAGGAAATAGCCATATTAAGACAATTGCAAAATGCTTGCCTTAGGATTTTCATTAGGAACTAGTTAGACCACCGTGGAGTACTGACGTACGATTTTGAGCTCCTAACTCCTGCTAAACTACGACTGCACAGCCTGTGCACGTAGTGTTTTCCGTTCCTGCTTTCAAACCTTTTGACCTGGACTAAAATATGGCCACCGCTAATGATAACGGAATTGATTTGTCCCCAAATGGAAACAATAATAACAATCATCATACAATCTTCACCATCAAGATTCGTCATCACTGACGTCTTTATTTATGATAATCAACAATCCGTAAGAGAACTGATAAATCTCGGAGACTCTTATGCAGTCTGGTCGAGGAAACATTCTATCGCACGAGCAACTAATGACGAATATGCTGACACAAGCGCAGAACTCGGTAACATTCACACCGCCCTTCTCCGTCAAGGAAAGGATGAACTTAACGCTGTTCCGTCTCCCCAAATCCATCGAGGCCCTGGACGCCTTCATCAAAAAGTGAAAGAGCAACGCAAACATCTAACTTTTGTTGACTCTACTTTAAAAGAGATTCTTTCATCTGACAACCCCCTTGGTCTCTCCCAGTAAGAGATGTTTAAAAAATTTAAGACTGAAAACCGATAGAAAAAGACTGATTGATGATGATGGGTTTCGAACTTTAGACAAAAGCCCAAGCATAAAGAAAATCGGTAAGAAAAATCCTTTCTTGCCTCCTTCCGCCTCCCAGACTTCTAACTCCGGCCAAGGCCCACCCCCAACTGCTGAATCGAGTGATTCTGAGATTGAGGACGAGGAGGCAGGTAAAAGCAACTCCACGGCTGTTGGCACCCCCATAAAACCGTATTCCACCAAATTTGATCAACTCCTCCCTCCCGACAATTGGAGCACTTTAATTTTAATAGGTAGGTAATCGGCCCCTACTCTAATAAATAAACTGGAAAATTTCTTCGTTTCACTGTTCAAAGTGCTGACGAATATCGTAAACTTGCTAGATTCCTTCGGCAAGAAGGAATTGAGTGTAAATCATTTATGCTCAAATCTGATCGTGCCCTTAAATTACTTATCCGTGGTCTACATACTTCTACAAATGTAGAAGACATACGAGCCGGAATATAGAGAAAGGATTTCAGATCCATAACATCTCCCGACTTTAAAAATTTAAAACCAAATCTCCCATTTCGGTAATTTACATTCAATTAGTTAACGATATCAAAGCTGACAATATCTTTAAGTTTACTGAAATGTTTGGCACCCAGATTTCCTTTAAACGATATGACAATATTCGCAACAAAAGATCAAATTAATGGTGGAGATGCTAGTTTTTTTTTTCCATTCTTCGGAATTCTGCCATCTCCCAATTCAATGAATAAAATACGCAAGGCCTCACGAGGCTAAAAACTGTAATCGTGCATTTGATGACCCACTAATCTGGGCCAACTGTGGTCGGGAACATACGGCGCATTGGCACCAATGCCCCCGTGTTCCGAAGACTAAATTAATAAAAAAAACGCCCCAAAAGGGCAATCAAAATAAAACTCAACATCCTAAAGTGTATAACCCTAAAAACTTACGAAAAAATAAAATTCAAGAGAAACATTTCGGCTCTCGTAATGATCTAAACTTCAAAAGTAGTCCCAAGCATGTTCAATCCAAGTTCCAGCAGCGTCAAACGAATTACCACTCTATCACTCCCTCCGTCTCGTATTCCAAAGTTGTTTCTGAAGAGATCAGGGAGAGATTAGTCATGTAAATAGCCAAAATTCCAATTTTTTAACCAATGTAATTCAGATTGCTAATGATGAAAGAGTTGATGAGGAACTGTTGGCCCGGGCTTTCCGAGCAGCACTCCCAGTATTCCGAAAACTTTCTCATCCTGACGATAAGGCCTGTGAAATTTTTCAGGCCTATTTTGCTTTAAAAAATGGTCGTAATTATGTTGCCCACAATTCGGCCTAACTTTCAATCGTGCAAACGTAAATGAATCAATTGGTTTTTAAACGCAAACGGTCTGCGCTCCAAATTCAGAGATTTCGTTTTAGATCAAATATTGATTTGTTTCTGGTCCAAGAAACCAAACTCTAGAACTGGTTCAGGACACTCTGATTCCAAAATATCATCTTTATAAAGATGATCGTGGCATTTTTCCTAGAATTCGTACTGAAGGAGGTACCGTATATACTGTAAAAGAGCAATTTCATTCAAAGCAGTGCCCCTTTGCAGGGGATACAGTATATGGATGCTATAGCTATCGAAATTAAAATTAATAATCCCCCCCCCATCCGAAAAGATTCTGCTGATGCTTGTTTTTGTGCGGAAGTCAACAGAAAATTCTCCCGAAATTTAATTTCCTAAATTTCCAAATTCAGGCAACAACTTAATCACATTGCTGGGGACCTTAACGCCACTCACAAAACGTGAAATAACACCTGGGTGAACAATTTTGGCTTTCATCTTAAAAGAATTATTCAAAATTATCCTAATGCAAGGATTGTAGCGCCTTCCATTCCGACGCATATTAATTCACGTTCTCGGCTGGGAGTACGTGACTCATTTATCAACCTGGTTGTTTTAAAAAAATATCCCTTTTAATTGTGACATTGAAGTCATGGATTATCTTTCTTTAGATTATCTATTGGTCATTTTAACTCTATACACTAACTCTGCCACCTTGAAACTTCCAGAGCAACTCTCCACCAATTGGAAGAACTTCCGTTTCCTTCTTAAAAATAAGCCAATCCTCATTCCGGAGTCTCCCAGCAATGAACATCTTGACGTAGCAATTGATCGGCTTGGAGAAAATATCACCGAAGCACTTTTGGCTGCTTCAAAACCAAAATTTAAAACCACACTTATTAAATTACCTCCAGATAATCGTTCCAAAAATTGGACATAGAAATAGGGTACGGAGATTTTGTTAAAGATCTATATACCCTGCTTATAAAAGTGAACTCCGTACTATCAGCAGCGTGACAGCTAGTGATATCAGACACCTCTCCCATGCAAGATGAGAGAAAACAATTGAAGAAACAGGCACTCTTGGAAGACATATCTCCACTCTCAAAAAGCCATTTCATTACATTCCCCCTCCCAAATGGTGCTCTCGGCAGTATTGCAGTTGCCCCGATTAAAAACGCCGAGGTAAGTGCGTACAGCCTTCAAAAACAATTCGAACCAAATATTGATAAAGAGAATCCTAGATTCTCTGCACATACACAAAGAAAGGTCCAAAGTTTCCTTGTCTCCCCTACCTGTATAGATCTGAAAAAAAAAACATCTTCCACTCTGAAATACAGAAATTCATTTAAAATCTCTAACCAAATAAATCTCCTGGTATTGATCTCATCACAAAAATCGTATCCACAAAAATTTTCGCACTAAATTTATCATTTTCATTGCTTTGCTGTTCAACATGCTTTTGGAAAATTGCTACTTCCCTAAAATATGTGACCTGTAATATCAAATGAGTTTGACATGCCTGGTCTACAGCACAGTGCAAAGTTTAATGTACAAGAAAGGATGTACAGCAGTGTTTCTCAAAGTGTGGGGCGCGCACCCCTGGGTGGCGCGATAACCTTACGAGGGGGACGCAAGCATATCGAAAAAAATATTTAAAAAATAATTAATTTACTCTCTGGAATGAATTAAAACAAAATACTTTCAGACATAATAAAAAAAGCACTTTTACTCTGATGTAATTTATAGGCGAGATATTAAGTCATCTCTCTCTCAAAAATAAAAACTTCTTCAATACCTAATTAGCTATCTTTGATCCTATAACCAAATAAAAAATCTTTTATTTGATTTGCTATAATCCCATGATGAGAGATTTCTTATTAAGTTTTCTTTTTAAATCTAACATACTACTCTTTCAGAGAAAAAACAAATCCCAGACCCAGAATCGAAAAAATTTAGGAACATAAAAAATTCATCACTGTGATTATTTTTGAAATACTGCACATTATAGCTGTAATCTGTTATTGTTGATAATCTGTTTGACCTTCTAAGTTATTGCTATAGTTAATTATGACCCCTCTCTTATGTGTTTGTTTCTCATTCAAGGAAGTTATACTATACTTCCTAAGAATACTAAATTAAGAATTGGGCTTGTCTTGCAAAGCTAAGTTTTTATAAGAAATACTTATGATTAGAAATTGACTCTCTCTGAGTTATTTTTCTATATTTAGCTGATATCTATATTTTGTCTTTTAAGCAGCCACTGCATTTTGCAATATGTTCAATTTAAAAATTAGAGAAAGGAAAAATAACATAATAATTATCCTATTACTTTTTTTTTGCTTAAAAGTAACGTATATAAAATTTAATACTTGTGTTATTAATATGTATGGTTTATAATTAAAAGATCGCTTATTGTAGCTTTAGCGTCAAAGTGCATTATTATTGCATTCAGTATATTATTAATGTATAAAAGGGCGCAACAAAAATTGTGATTGAAAAGGGAGGCGTCAGTATTTAAAGTTTGAGAAGCACGGATAAACAGGAATGAAAAACATAAGGAATAGATCACGATTCTGGAGTAAGGATTGCGGAGATAGTCTGCACTTGGAAAAGGTTTTCCAGTTATACCACACAAAACTGAGTTACTGAATGACTAAATACGCGCGTATTCCTTTATACCTATTTATATTTTATTTACAAAAACAATGCCCCACTAGAAACGTACAGCACCACTGTCAAACTGTGTGGCATCCATCTCATGCGTATATGCATTTGTTACAAAACCGCAAAAAGTTTTATGTGTCTAATTTAGAAAATATCAATTTTCAACTAAATATTTGAATTTTACAATAAAAATAATCTGACAATATTTATCCAAATTATCGAAAAATATGGCAGTTTTACAGGGTTAATATCTAAAAATAAGCAAGATATAAAATACATTTGGTGCTGTAGAATTAGTAGTACAGTTTGATGAAATTCAAGACTTACCGCACAGTGAAGCTCGACGATTATTTTCAATCACTGGATTATTTTGAGAATGCGATTACAACACATGCATCTAGGTGTCTGCAGAACGTTGAGATGTCGGCTCTTCTGAGGTGATTAAGAAATGAAAATGTGAATATATCCTGAAGTCTTCTTTTGATTCTCGATCTTTTCTTTTCGTTACTTTCAATTTCTGTGGTTTCAGATATCTTAGGTTATTTTGTATCAAATTTGCTGTGTGGATGTAGAATTTATTTCCTTAAATTATATCAAAGTGAAAAATAAATTGTTTGCGAGAAATCTTATGCATTTTTTTATTTTTCCTTGAAACAATTTATATCCTATAAAATTTATTTTCTGTCCTTTATTATTTTATAAGAATTAATATATTCAACAAAAAATATGTCTTTAATTTTCTTAAATAATGTTTGAAATTAATTTTCTTAAATAATGTTAGTAGCTAACCTATGGAACATGAGAGAAACATGATGGGTTTTGCTGAGTACTTAAGACATTTTGGAGAGTTTTGTGTGGAGTGCATTCACTCTCTGTAGAACTTATTTGATTTTTGACGAATCGAAAATCGTATGTTCTCTCGCATACTCAACGATACAAATACATCTAGTGCTCTTTTAAAATACATTTTAATATTTTCAAAATTTATAAATTTAATTCGAATGCATATCAAGAATTATCTGCCTCTAGGAAAAATATTTCTTTTTCTTTCTTTTTGCATCGAAATCAAATTTAACATGAGAACATCTGTGTTTTCGATTATTCTTAAGCGTCCACCGGCGTCCTTTCGCGACAACGTGATATAAAATGTATAAAAGATTTGTAATAACTAACTTATTACTGTACTTCTGTTCAGTAGTTCAGTTTGAAGACATTTTAGTATTATTACATGTAATTATTATGTAATAGTAACCCCCCTTAATATCACATATTATACAGCAAAAACTCAAATTACTTTATCTTGTAAAATGGAATAAAACAATAATATTCATAAATATTAGTATAATAAGGAAAATTATATAATTTTTGTCAGAATGCGAGTTTTCCTCATTATTTATCGTTTTTATGAATTAGTTATGTGCATAGGTCATTTTCAATGAATTCAGCCATATACAATTTTTACTATACGCTTCTCGCGAGTCAGTGAATATTAACGTCTCAGTGTTCAGTTACTCGAGGGCTTTTAGCGACACACCTCATAATTTTGAACCATGGTCTAGTGACGATTATGGCAATTGAGCTGGCACCCCGTCTCCTAACTACCACATTAATGAAAAGACTTTTCAGCTCTCGAAAGATTTAACGAGCATCATTTCCCTATACGGCGGGTCTTCAGTGGTACCGTGCTCGAACTCAGGACACAACGGCCACGAGACCGTTAACTTGACCACTAGGCTCCCTCGCCCGTACATTTCTTGCACATCTTTTTAATGAAACAGACGTACATATTTTTAGCAATATTTCCATTACTCTCTTTAATTTCACACATTTTGAGTTTTAGTGAATTTGTAATTCCCTTGAATTTAGTATATACTTGATTTCTTAAAGTTCTTGCACTCACAAAATTTGAATGTAAAAGCAGATAAGCAAATGCGATGTATTGAAATAGACTCAGCTATTTTAGTATAACTGACACATATTTTCGCAGTGAACCCATTAACGCTGCATTTAAGGTCAAATAAATGAGCTATATTACTTCCAGAAGTTTGTTTTACTAATGATATCTACTGAGAGAACTAACTTTTGATAAATTGCCTTGGTGTCTAAACGAAACTAGCGGACATTCTAAGTAAATTTTTGTGTAAAATCTCTTCTAATTTTCCAGAGCCCCTAAACTTTTTCAATGATGTCACCCTTGAAATGGTTACAAATTGACGAAAAATTTTCAAAATCCCTGTAAAATAGTGGAAAGGAGAACCAACTAAGAAAACCCCGGTTTCCAATCGACATCGACGGACGTTCTATTATTAATGACAATCAACCCACAAATATAAAAACAGAATTCCTAGATAATATAAACACACTAGAAATCTCAATATATCCCCATGACGTTCAGATCAGGCTTTTCATTAAAAGCGCTTAAAAATTTTAAAACTATTTTTTAAAATAAAGAATCATTCATTTTTTAATACATTGGACTTTCGCTCCACTTTTTGCGGAATGGGCTAGTGAGTGAAAGAATATTAACGTCTTACTGTCCAGCTACATGAGGGCTTTTGGCGACGGAAGACGTAATTTTGAACCGTGGTCAAGTGACGTGGATGACTCATGGATGGCGTATCCTGAGTTCAAGTCTAGTACCTCTGCAGACCCGACGTGCAGAACGGGCCGATGCATGTTCAATATGCAAAGTCTAAAGTATCCTTCTGTAGGTGTGTTGTGTAATTTAAGAAAGAAAGGTGCCTGCTCCGGTTCCGCCTTCGTTATTTGACCGTGGTTCAAAATTTTAGGTTTGTCTCAACTAGCTCTCGTAATGCTTTATATAGTGCAAAGTAACTCTAACTCTAAATGTAACAAACAAAAGACCAGTAGACAGGAGTGTCAATAACTAATAAATTCACTTTGGCATGGTGTGGAAGTTAATAGAATGCGGTGCCAGCTCAGGTGTCGTTCTTCTCACTATACCACGTTCAAAAATGAGAGTTTTGTTAATAATGACAGCATTCAGTTTACTTTCGAACCGAATAGGTGAGAAATCAAAACCATGAATTCACTTAAAATGTTGACGCGTCCCAGGCCCCTTCAAACCAAGCCTTCTTAAATAATAGTTTATATAATCTGGTGTGAAATAACCATGCCCCAAAAAGAATTTGTTCCGTATTATTCGAAAATGAGGTCATATCCCTAATTCTCGACTTCTAAACTACTTTTGAAAATCACGATTTTCTTTGCCTCAAGTTTGAATGAGTTAGAATCGCGACTCATTTATATCAGTCATTCAACGTTTGTCTTGTGGCACCTTGGTCTAAACCAAGACCTGTAGCCTCAGTTTTTTAAGCTTGCCTCAGACGTGGAGCAGAAGATCATAATTTCACTTCCTGTAACCTTCATTGCATAATACACTGAACAATTAAGAACACCAGATTTAGATCTGGTTTTTCAGAATGTGGATGTCGTAACAAAAATTGCACAGTGTCTTTTCAATTTAAAAAACGTACAGGGAATTGCACCAAATATGTGCGGGCCGTGGTAATTTAGTGTTCAAGGTAACGGACTCGTGGCTGGCTTGCACCACTGAAGACCCGTCGTGTAGGGGTACGTTGCACGCTAAATCTGCCAAAAGCTGAATTGTCCTTCCGTTTGTGTTCTTTTGCAGGTAGGAGAAAGGTGTGCTAGCTCAGGTGTCTTTCTCGTCATTTGACCATGGTTCAAAATTAAGTCGTCCACTGCCAAAAGCCCTTTTGTAGCTGAATAGTGCAACGCATATATTCACTCTTTCACTCACATCAATTCTTTCCTTCGATTCCGTTCTATTTAATTTTTGTTTTCCGTTTCCTCATAAATTGGTCACTTCAAAAAGCAAAATATCGCAATGCCTGTAATACAGTGTAACTTTTAAAATGTTATTTTCAAACTTACGTTCTACTTTAATTAAATACGATAAAAAAATATTTTTTAATTCAAAAAATAATTTTGGATAATATTGATAGCATTGTTATGAAGACATGAAATACAATACATTTATGTGCAAAATAATAGTAATCCTAACTTAAGCAAAAGGTTAGCAGATTTGTATGTACCATAAAGTTTTTTGGGTTTTAATTCTGTTGAATTTAGCAAGTATGAATTTTTGTAGCACATCTTTAAAATATTATAATATAGTACTGCACACACACAATATATGTTTACTATAATCTTTTTTGGTACATCATTGAAATATTCAGTTTTATTTGCAATTCTAATTTTCAGAATACTTGTCTTCGGAAGTCTAACTAAAATATCAGTTGAAGCTTCATTTTTAGGAACATTATTTTCAGTAGTATTTCATCACTTCCAAATAATGTTTCCCATGGCAACTTCAAAACGTGTTATTCATGGTATTTTCTCAATAGGTAACAATTAATGAAACCGAAGTAAAAGCTTCTTCTTAAAAATACAAATCATAAGAAAACAGACATGATTTAAGCAAGGAAAATTTCAGTTAAAATCCATTTCACACTGATAAAATTAATTGTGTTCAAAATATTTTAATTCATTCAATTTAGAAATCTAAAAATACTTTAAAATAAAATCGAATTTAAAATCTAGACTCACAAAAAACTTTAAAGACTAATTATATTTTATATCTGAAAGTTTTGGACGAGCTTTCCAAAGATATGAGGCATGGAAAAGGGAGGAAAATAACCCGATTTTTGTATACTTTTTTTAGGGTATGGTTATTTCATAAAGTATAATTTTTTTTTATACAAGCTCCTATTTTTTTAATCGCTTTTGAGTGCACATACCGCATTTATATTGTAATACCTCCATTTTGCAGAAACATTTCATCACTTTTTTTAAATATATTTTTGCACCAATCTTACAATAACCATTTTTTATAAGCTTTCTAATTAATATTTAAATTTGATCGCTCTTGCAAATGAATCCCTTTTCCTTGTGTAAACATTTTGATTGTTTACTGTTGAAAAGTTTTAAATTTTAGGAATATTCCCTGCGCTTTACAGTGTACTGGGAGATGCATTCTATTCAAACAGTGGGATTGAAAAGTACCATGATAACTTTCGTACTTATCTTGAGTGGATAACATTCGCGTTTTAGAAGCAACCAAATTGCATTGGATTAGTTAATGATTTAACTGGTTTGTGAAAAAATCTTTGAGGTGTTTTCTTCCACCGCCATTTGAGCACTCAACATTTTATAGAACTTGGAATGGTAAGCCTGGTTACACATATGGCGGAATATTCTGTCGCGGAAACTTGAACATTTCTGTTTAAATGTTTCTCAACCAGCACACATATTACAAGTGAAATTCCACCTCTGTTGTAAGAATAATCTAGTACACGAAGATGAGTCCCATTTTCAAAGCAATTAACTAAGGAGAATAATATTTCAAACTTTAACTTCAATTATATTGTATATTATTTTATTTTATTTTATATATATATATATATATATAATATTTCATTTTACCAAACTTATGTTTTTTTTTCCATTCTAAAATGCTGTAAATAAAGTTTAAAAACGCCAAAAAATAATACCTTATAATTTGAGAATTCCCAACATTTTAAAAATTTTCAGCAAAAGAAATAAATAATGCTTAAACTTTATAAGCCAAAGAAGATGTACCAGTTTTTTAGAAAGAAATGTTATTTAAAACATCATTTTAAAAACCTGAAAAAAAAATATTTCTTTAAACCAAACTAATGGTTGCTCAAAAAGGATAAAAATTCAGTTGGCTTACAGGAAATCTGTGTTTGTACTTTTTAATAAAATAACTCAAAAAAAAAATTAAACATAGAAAATAATATTAAAAAGCAGTTTAATTTTAGATTTCAAATAACCAATACCAGTGAAGGGTACGAAAAGGTCTATCAGATATTGTTAGTGATGACGATACAAAAATTCTAATCATTAACTTACAATTTCCGACAATTGTAAAAAGTCTATTAT
The DNA here is from genome assembly GCA_019973955.1 of Trichonephila inaurata madagascariensis. NCBI lineage: Eukaryota > Metazoa > Arthropoda > Arachnida > Araneae > Nephilidae > Trichonephila > Trichonephila inaurata. Next base: position 38,924 of record BMAV01009960.1, read on the forward strand.
GAAACTGTAAGTTTATTTTAAATGTTAACCCTTTGTCGATAGAATTATAATTTCTTGAAAGGGTCGAGAGAATATTTTAACGATATGAAATTTGAAAATATAGACTTAATTGAGATATTTCCCATGTTTGAGGACAGAGTTTAGAAAAATAAATGTCCCATATAATGTAGAACGTATAAATATTCCAAGAAATATATATTTGCGTTAAATACTTAATTACACATATTAAATTTCTCAGGAAACACATTGCGTATTATGACACAGAATGTCCACAAAAATACAAATGGTTCCGGTTGGAATCTTTTTGATGCACTTAAAATCTTCAACAGTTAATATATCCAGAGAATGAACAATAAAAGAAAATCATTTTGATTCTCAGAGCAATAAATATAAGTTGTAAAAAGATAAATCAAGTAAATTGCAATTTCTTTAAAATCTATGAAGTAACAGTAAAAAAAAAAGTTGCAGGGATATTTTGAAAAGTATTACGTTGGTGTCAAATATATATCATTTTACATTATGTGTATTTACCTTGACTGATGATTTATGCAAGATATGTTTAAATATACAAAATATTTAATTCCCCAAAATCCCTAATAAATACCAAATATTTGTTAAAAAATTCAAAAAGAAAACAGCTTTTGATAAGTTCAAATTATTTATTGATAATAGTTCGTCATTATTGCTATAAATTATTCAAATAAAATCAGGAAAAGCATTTAGTGTTTGGTGAAACACTATTAACATAAGAAACACATATTCTTATTAAAAAACTTATTTTTTAGGTCAATATTTGTAAAAAGAAACAGTACCTAATTAATTAAAAAGTAACAATTATTTACAAGTAAGATATGTTTTGTAATAAAATGATACATATCATCTAAATAGGAACTACATGAACGAAAACACATTTAATAATTCATGATAAACAAAGGACCCTAACACATGATTATAGTTTTAAAAAAATTTCACCGGATTTTAATATTGACAAATTCATGATATACTTTGAATTGAAAAATACATTTGCTTCGATGCATTTCATTTAATGAAGCTCTTAATGTTTAGATCGCATATGCCTAATCCTAGTGCTGCTTCTATAAAAATATATTCCACAAAACTCACACTAAAATTGTTGTTCCATCGTATGAGTACGAAGGTGGTTTTCCAAATGTACTTTTTGCAAAAAAATTTTCCGCAAATTTCCCAAGCATGAGGCTTTTCTCCCGAATGAGTTTTCTTATGCCTAATAAGATTTGTTTGCTGTGAAAACATTTTGCCGCATATTTCACATTTAAAGGGTTTTTTCCCTGTATGAGTACGAATATGTTTTTTCAAATCTCCTTTTTGCAAAGATTTTTTTCCGCAAATTTCACAAGAATGAGGCTTGTCTCCCGAATGAATTTTCTTATGCCTATTAAGATATTTTTTCTGTGAAAACAGTTTGCCGCATATTTTACATTTATAGGGATTTTTCCCCGTATGAAGCCGGTAGTGTGCTCTCAAAGTATCTAGTCGAGAAAATGCTTTTTTACAGTTTTTACATGTATGTTGTTTTTTTTCTGTATGTAAACATAGGTGTCTTTTCATAATATTTTTAGTCTGAAATTTTTGATCACAATTTGGGCAGGAATGGGAATTCTCATTGCCGTGTGTCTCTTCATGTTCTTTAAGCTTATATTTGCTACCAAAGATTTTTCCACAAACAAGGCAGCGAAATTTTTCCCTATCGTGGTCATGCACAGTCGTTTCTTCCGCCTTTTTCTGTGTGAATTCTCCTGTACACACTTCAGAATCAATAGGTTTTTCAGGCCCATGTAACGGTAGCTGTTGTTCTAGTGACATCTCGGTGTCAAACTTCCTATTGCAGACTTCGCAAATAAAACGATTTTCTATGAAGTGATTATTTTCATGTAGCCTACGAGCATCAGGTGAGCTTAAAGATTCACTGCAATACGCACACTTTAAAGTTGTGTCTTGCTCATGAGTTCTAAGATGGTCAAAGAACTGAATAAAGGAATTGTACGCTGCCGCACATTTAAAACATTTCATAAAAATGATGTCTTTGTGCACTTGAGTGTGTTTTAAGTAATGCCGCCGGAACTGAAATGTTCTGTTACACATATCACAGACATACTTCGGGTCATCTCCGGAATGTGCATCAGTCATTTCTAATGAAATTTTTTTATCACTGGAGGTGTAAAGGAACGACGACTTGATGAATAGTTTGTGATCCTGTAGAAACTGATTCCAAACCTGAGAGAGCTTCCTTACAAGATTTGAAACTGAATGGCTCTGCACTAAGTATCTGAAAATCAAATAAAACATTTTTTTATTATTTTGCCGTTTATCACAAAACAAATGTTTCCTTATCAAATTATGTCGCTCTTCACTATTATAACAGAATTAAAAAAAAAACCCTTGTTCTCCAAAGGAAGAAATTCAATTAAATTCTTAAAATGAGTTTTGTATACTCATGGACAAAAATACTAGTGCACCAAGAAGGATTAGCCTAAACGGAACAAAATTTTACATACGTAATGACAACTTTGATATGAGTAAACGATATGTAAATCAAAGAAAAAGGATCATTTATTTCAGAGAAAAAAACTAAAGAACGGAGTATTTAGTACCTTATTGAACCTATCTATATACCGAATTACTTATGCTATATTAACGAGCATTGAGGCTTACTAGGCTGGTATGATGTCTTGAGACATTTCGTTCCATATTTGCTGTAATCTTGCCTCTAATTCGTTCAAGCTCGTGGGATGCCCAACTCGCCGGTCCCAAATGAGCCCAGATATGCACGTTTGAAGACAAATCTGTTGATCGGGTAGGCCAAGGAAGTGTAGTAACAGTGCGGAGACAGTTTTGTGACACCCTTGCCGTATGAGACCGAGCTTGGACTTGTTGAAAAAGGGCTCCTGGGTGCCAGTACATGAGAAGCAGCACATGTGGCTGCAGGATGTCATGGATATAACGCTAGGTTGCCATGGACCAATACTAGGGGTTATCATGTATTGTAGGCAATGGCACCCTATACCATCAAAAAAGCTGTGGGAGTGGTGTGTAGCT
>BMAV01009962.1:0-10976 GCA_019973955.1 Trichonephila inaurata madagascariensis
CTTTATTGGTATTGGATTTGAACTCGTGACAATGCCAGCCACGGTCCTATACCTATACCACTCGGCTATCGCATCCACATGAGCAAACGAACCACGATAGATTCGTATCACCTTACAAAATTAAAACTCTTTAGTGAGTCATCGATGAGATACGAACTCGCAATTTTTTTTTTTTTTACTAGTCAGGTTGTGACGGCTCACGCGTCCTTTCTGTAACATAACCTCTGGGTTCTTTGACGGCCAAGATTAATGGCAAATCTTTTCCAACCTAAATCCAAGAAGTGAAATGAAAGTATAGATGCAAATAAGATAGCTTTTAAAAGGACAGAAGTTTTAGTAAGCGGGATGGCAATTTAGAGAAAGTTCTGTTAGGAAAAGGTAGAAGTGTAATTTGACGGCTTATCAAGGAATCACGGATATCTAGCCATTACTACAAGGTGCATACTATTGCACGCGAGCCCAACAGCCTATCTGAAGGTGTTTGAACCGTTGCGTGGAATTCAAGGTAGGAAGATTATTTTCCGAATTCGTAATATTATTAGGATTGAGAGTAGGCGGATAATATAATTATTTAGATAAATGATCCAATTGCGCGATCTGTTTTAGTTACGGCTAAGTGTTTTGGTTTATTCTCACTTAATATAAGTTTGTTCAATATATAAGTAATTTAAGTTAAACTCTTAATAAAGTCATATTAAGAATTCTAAAATGTCTCTTCATTTCGAGAATTCCACACCTCTATATTCCGTTTCACCTTAAGTTGGCAGCGCTGGGAAGGGTACGCGGACCAAATCACAGCCACTACAGGGTTACTCTAGGAGAAGAGTGTGACTATAACAAATAAAATTCTCCATATTTGGCGAGCAAAAAAATTACTCTTGAAAAATTTGTTCATTAAAATTGTATGATTTTTTTTTTTTTTTGATAATAGTATAAGCCCCTTCTTTAATCGAAATATTTAAGAGTTTATGCTTCAATATGTTTAAAAATATTGATTAATTAACTAGCAAAACGTTTCTCGAATAAAATCTCAATAGTTCCCAAGATGTTGATTGCATTTTTTTAAATGAAAAAATACGGTTAAATTGTAATTCACATGCTATCATTACATTGATTTTTTTAAGTGACTTATATGCTATTTTCAAAATAAACGGCTCATATATCTTTAGTTTCATAATTTCATTTATTACATTTGTTTATAAAATAAAAATATCTATAACTGGTTTATAAATAATTAATCATCTGTTTTCCATTATTACTGTTTTAAATCAGTTTGTAATTATTATTCATATTACATGTAAATACCGTTTATGTACGTTAGCTTAAGATATACAGAAGTACATAAAAGAATTTGGGGATTAATTTCAAAAATTTATCAATATTAAAACTTATAATCTTTTATAAAATTTATAGTTTATCTGGGAAAAAATATCTCGATGCATACTTCAAAAAATATGTTACTAACATTATATGCAAAGTTTATATATTCAGCTCAATAAGTATAACTTTTAAAGAAAAAAAAGATTTATTATAATAATTTAATACAAAAATTATATATTTTGATATTTAGAACTGTTTTTGTTGTAAAAAAAATGTTTAAAATTTCAAAAAACAACAAGAATTAAGATAGCGCACGAGATGTTAAAATATCGCCAATTTTAAAAGTTTGAGAAGCACTTATTTAAGAGCAACAAAATGTAAATTTATTTTAAATTATCCCAAATTGTTTTCAAAAATATGTCATAACATGTACATATTAAGTTGGCTTGCAACAGGGTGAAATAACAAATATGAAAAATTCCTCGAGGAAAACAAAGGAAAGGAATAAATTTTTTGCTACGGTTTCTTATTACACTTTTTAACAGTCTTGTAGCCAATGTAAACAAAAAGGCCTTATTAATTGCTCTTTTCATTACTTTTTTCATAATCTCTCTGTTTTTTTCGTCATTATGTTCATTTTAATTATTAATATATTCATAGATACTAGTTATATTACTAATATTATTGGAAGACTTTAAAAAAAAAAGTAATTAAGAACGTAAAAATTTTTAAGGGAAAAATTATCTTTGAATATCGGACTTAATTTAAATGCATTTAATGCAATTACGAATTTTTAACCTTATCCATTAAATTTTTCCCGTAAAACTTATAGAAATGTGTTAATTTTCATCAAAAAATAAAAATAAAAAGTTTATGAAAAATTTAACTTGCAGAATAATTTAAAATACTCAATGAGCATACAGATTAAACTTTCAGATAGTTCAGATTCAATAACGAGTATATTGTTAGCTCATATAAGAACAATTGAAAAAAGTCAAGATTTCTTATTCCATATTTAATTTCATCTATTTTAGAGCTAATCGAAATATTATTATGAAGGAATACTTTAAAAAAAAGAATATTTGAACCTTAAAAATATGATTTTTTTTGGAATATTTTCATTTTTTAAAAAATTTCTTCATTAGATAATGACTAGATATTTGGAAATTTTAAGAAGCTCTTACCCCTCCCCTTTTCCTTCGAATATGTTATTGATCGTTTATTTCAACGTTTTTGCTTTACAGAAGAAAGTATCCTAGAAAAAGGACATTTTTTTAAGAAAAAGCGTGTGGAATCCTGTTATAATTGTAGCATAATTGATATTTGCCACATTTAAAACTCAATAATTGTAATAAATGCTAGAATACTTGTAATTTTGGTATTTTACATATGTTATACGAAATAAAGATATTAATAGTAAATTACAAATCATAAAAAATATTTTAATTGTAATGTTTTTATACATTGTAAAATGAGTTTTTATGGAAATTAATCATTCTCTGGGGGGTGATAACCTTACGAGAGAGGTGCGAGCTTATTGAAAAGTCTAAAACAAAAGATTATTTTAAAAAATTATTAATTTACTGAAAGTAAACAAATAAAATACAATGTGACATAATAAAAAATTAAATACACATTTACACCGATATAAGACACTTAAAAATATATACGTACTGCGCAATGTATTTTATGAATAATTTGACAGTTCTTAGTAAAGAACAAGTTTATTAATTACCAATGTCCTCATGGACTCAATGTCCAATGTCCTCAATATTCCTCATGGACTTCTCATATATAAACACTTATCTTGATAATTTGTACGGTTTATCATTAATCCCTCAAATGCCGATTAAAAGTTATGCGATCTTTCCAATGCCATTGTTTAACACATAGGTGAGCGTATTTGGTGTATTGGGAAGGAGGGAGTGTGTGTGTGTAGAGAGAGAGAGAGAAAAGGAATACATAAGCAAATCTTCTTAAATAAGTCAATCCTTCGCAAACACTGTCAATGTATGCCAAAGCCATCGAAATAATTTTGTGGAGTGCAGTTCACAGAAAATATCGTGCTTCGGAAAGATGCGTATATATGTCCGGGGAAATTAACGCTTTGGCTGAGTGAAACGTTTATATACGCCTATGGCCCTTAAGAGGTTAAAGTCTTATTGTAGGTTTAGCACCAAAGTGTAGTACTATTTAATCCAATTCATTGTTATTGTTTGGAGGAAAGGGGGGCGCGATGAAAATTATGATTAGATATTGGGTCGCAAATATTGAAAGTTTGAGAAACACTGACATAAGCGTTAAAAAAATAGCCACCGATATTAGCAGCTAATATCAGAGAGAAAGAAAGGGAGAGGACAGGCAAATTCTTCTGATATTTGGAAATTAAAATGGTAACATCTAAAATAATTTGAAATATGGCATAATCAATGAAGTAAATTACTACATAACATTAAACCATTTTATATATCAGTTTTTACCACTGTCGTGTTATTCCATATGCTGTCAACGATTTCTTTTTCTCTTTATCATCAGAGACAGTTATATACAAGATACCTCTTAACTTTAAAACGTGTTTAAATGGTGTTTGTTTCATGAAACTTCGCTTCCCCTCATGTCGCAATCATTATTTTCGCTAAGAAAACATATTAATGTTTATTCGCTTATAAATCTGTCATTATCCCTTCGAGTCCATTGTTTTCTTCCGGCTAATAACATTCTTGTGTTTAATGAATTCATCAGGGCTTTCCGTTGACAGCGACACAAATAGGCATATTTTGGAACTATTTCGTCTTCCTTCGCCAAATAAAATTTCATTACCTCACTAATATTCTGGTGAAATATCAAACCTTTCTAACTTGTGGTTTTAAAGTTAGAGTGTTTTGAAATTACAACTTTCATTATAATCACCTAATATATTTCCCAAAATAGAACTGCAATATCCTCTAAACATGCGCTTAGCTAAATGAAAATTACGAGAGGAGCAAGGGGAAAAATAAAAGCAAATTATTAAATTTTCACGCATATCTGACGAGATGATACTCAGTTTCTTAAAATAAAACTCAGCGCCTGGTTTTATCCTATATCCCATCAACGATGGATTTCAGCATAAGAACTATTGAAAGAGCGTGGAATATGCTTTGAAGGTATCAACAAGCTGAATATGAACGTTTACCTTCTGAGGAACTCGAGTATATCATGTAGCTGTAGGCCCTTAATTTGTCAATGTGTTTTATTACCACTCATGTTGACCGGGATGTGAATGCAACTCATACCAGGCCAGATGGACTCAGGATCATTTGAGAATGCGGTGGACAGGCAGTGGATCACACAGATCTCACTGGAATACAGATTAACTGAATCATTCATCGAGACTTGTTGATGAAGACACTTGATGTCCAAAGTACTCTGCCATCAACAGATGGTGCAACTGTCAGCAGCCAAACCATCTGCAAAGGGAATGCATGAGAGGCATCTGCATGAGAAGTGTCTGCGTGCTATTACTCTCACGTGCTGAGAGTCACTACGTCGCGACCCGCAAGTTGTGACGGATCTATTCGCGTACCTTCCACTAATCCTCTTGGGAATTCTTTGGACTATCTTTCGAGTTTATTCACAACCAACTCTTCTGAAGAAGAAACCAAAATAATCTAATTAAATCTACTATAAAGTAGAACGTCGTTAATCCGAATCAATTGGGACCGGACACCGTTCGGATACGTGATTGTTCGGATAACCGAAAACCGAATGCGATCCATGCAGTATGTGAAACCGGACACCATACGAATATTGAAAATCATCACACGTGGGAAACGTGCTTGAAGAAAAAGCAAAAAAGGTGCAAAATGTCGCAATTTTACCTTTATTGTGGAAAATAATCATCGATGTAGCATTGCACACCTTCATTTTTTCACTGAAAGGTCTCTGATTCTCTTGAGCAGCAGTAGCTGAGTAGGACAGTACTCTGATTGTTGTTCCTTCCACTCCATAGCTGTCTCTAACGCAGAAAACGTGTTAGCAGTTTTCCTTTCTTCGAGCCATCTTCTGAGTCAAGTTTTTGACGCTAAATTTAAAATGGCTTCTCGGTTTTTTTTATAGCAGAAATTGTTGACTTTCCAACATTATAAAACTGTGCTAGAGACGTTCCACTTTCTCTCACCACGAGACAGCTCAATATTTCAAGTTTTTTCTCTATGTTCAAGACGTTGTACTTCCCTTTTGAATTCGAAGCCATAGCAGTTCACAACTCAACAGAAGAGCACGTATACACCCCCCGCATACACACATGGAAACAAACTGACCAAACATTCAGCGTAGATATTTACCGAATCACACAAATGAACTTCTCCAAATATCTCTAACCTTGGGTTTTCCAGTCACTTTTGGCCTCACGCGAAATAACTGTTGAGCATTGCACTGATCGAAAACGTATTCATATACAGTACATGTAGTTGATGACAAAAAAAAAACTGGTTCGGATAATAAATGTTCAGATAATCGATGATCTACTATATATAGTCAGGACAAATGGCATTGCCAATGCTTACACATAAACCCCGATTTTATTTTTGAGAAAAGGATGATCGTGTAGAGGTATAGCGACTTCTAGGGGAACGTCACTTAGTGCAGTACTTTTATTTGCTCATTTATGTGTTTATCTTGTTTTCTTATTTTACCAGCCACATTTTTTAAAAAAATTTTTTAACCATTTCCCACAATATAGCTTTTTTTAAAAAAAGATCCCTGTAATGTTGCAGGAAATTATTTTAAAAAATCGAAAATGATTATGAAGAACAATAATACTGATGAGCTTGAAAATACATTTGAAAATTTTACACTGTGTTTATTTGCTCGAAATAAACATTCTAAAATAAGAATGAAAAATGCTTTTCTCGATATAAGGAGGCGAAGAACGTCGATTTATTATGGTCGTAGCTCATGGCAATTCTCATCAATCAAATCGCATGTTCGAAACCTGATTCTGTTAAAGATCATCGTTTTACCTTGCTGATGCGTGCAAAATATGTTGGATCTTATATTTTTGAGATGTGGTCTGGTCTCAGATGTCGTCCTTGTGGCTGTGTTTAAAAAATATGAAACGTGTTTTTGAAATGATTCTTTCTCCAATAACTGTCATATTTGTGTTAAAGCGTGGAATTATAATAAACTATCTATCACACACACACACACAATAAATTCTATACGTTAAAATATTTATTTATAACTAAAAAGCTATTACCAATACACAGAAAATATTTTTTTCCCCCAACATGATTCAAATTTTTCATTAAAAATGTTGAGGAATACTGTTTGAAAATGTTTATTAAAATTACGATGAAATAGACGTATATCTTCAATTATGCTGAAATTCTAAATGATAGAGTTTTATTACTCATAAAGCAGTGAAGTATAACTTATCAAATCTAGTGTATTAATAAACCATCTGTTCTCTTTGCTCCTTTCATTTAAACTCAGCGTCATAAATCTGAGAAAAGAAAGTGGTGTGAAATTTGTGAATAGAAAACTTTGAATGGTATTCAATGGTGCTTGTACGGAAGATTTTTATACAGAAAACTAAACAAGTTCTCCTCTTTATAAAAACAGAAGAATAACGTTCAGTATTCATACCCTACATTCGCTTATTTATGACTACAATAAACTGCGTTTGAATAAACTTCATTTATATGCGATAGCACGAGTAATATCGAGTTGGGTTATAAATGTGAGTTATAAAGTAACAAATAAAAAAATAAAATAAAACACGTCTTTCCAATAAAATGGAAACATGAAACAATAGGCTACAATTATATTCTAAGACATTAAAAAATCAGTGAGAGAAAGTAATCATTTAATTGTGTCAAAAATTGGCTGGATCGGACAAATACATGCTTAAAAAGAAATTTCAAAATTCTATTCAGTTTCAAAATTATTGGAGAATGTATTCCAGAGTTTATTGGAGGATTTATTCCAGAGTACTGTCATTTTAAAGTAAACTGGCCAATAACATGTTAGACCATTGTGACGGTGATACAAACTGTCCCCCGCGTAACATTTACAGATAAAGTTCTCGGCTGGCATCCTGAAGAATTTCATGCAAAATTGTCTTCAATTATTGGACTAAATCTGCCAAATTTTGGAATTCAGTGCACTAGTGATTCTCAAACTGCGGGGCGTGCTTCCCTAGGGGAAGGGTTATAACCCTCAATGAGGGTTCGAGCATATCCAAAAGCCGAAAACAAAAGATTATATTTAAAAATTACTAATTTATAATAAGAAGGCAAAACGAAATACATTCTGACATTATAAAAAAATAAAATGCACGTTGCACATTTGCTGCAATCTTTTCCAATTTAAAAATTAGAAAGGAAAAGTAACATAGTTCTTATCCTATTACTGTTAAATACTAAAATAATAATAATCTATTACTTAAAAGTAACATATATAAAATTTAATACTGATGTTGGAGAATTGTATGGTTTTTAATTAAGGTCATATTGTGTAACTTTAGCGTCAAAGTTCATTATCAGGGCATTTAATACATTCTTATTATATGAGGGGAGCAGGCCCGATGAAAATCATGATTAAAAATTGGGTCGAAAATATTGAAAGTTCGAGAAGCACTGCAGTGCAAGCTTTCCCAAAAGGGTCTTAAATGTGCACTGCGCAGTGAGTGAGAGGGATATTAACTTTGCAATATAAAGCTCCATGCTATTGGCAACTGACTTCGTAATTTTGAGCCAGGGTCAAATGACACAAGAACTGCACTTGAATTGGAGCCCCCACACCATACTATTAGGAAGACATTTGAGCTTCGAAATGTTTAACATGCATTGGCCCCCTCTGCACGGTGGAACTTTAGTGGTATTAGGATCAAGCCCATGACACGCCAGACACGCGTTTGTGTCTTTGACCCCTAGGCCAGTGCTTCTCAAACTTTCAATATTCGTGACCCAATATTAAATCATCATTTTTATCGCGCCCCCCTCCATACTACAACAATGCATTGAATTCAAGAACACTATACTTTGACTCTAAAGCTACAATATGGCATTAACCTCTTATGTGCCACCGACGTATATATACGTCTCACTCAGCCAAAACATTAATTTTATGAACGCATACATACGTCTTTCCGAAGTACGATCTTTTCTGTTCACTGCAGTGGCGCACACAAGGGGGGGGGGCCCGGGGGGCCCGGACCCCCCAAAGCCATCGATTTTTTTTATTGATTGTAATTCTAAGTATATAATACGTAAAATTTAATTAAATATTTGTTATTAATGATTAATTTTATTAATTAATGCTAATTAATTATTCAATAATTAGTTTTTTACTGTGTTTTGTTCTTGAAAATTGACAAAATCAAAAATAGCATGATACAAGAATGGTGAACTTTCGACCCCGGAACCTCCTTGAAAAATTTTTGTGTGCGCTACTGGTTCACTGTTATTTATAAAATTATTCCGAAGGCTTTAGAATGCTATAAAAGGACCTTGACAGTGTTTGCGAAGGATTTACTTATTTCAGAGGATTTGCTTATTTATTCCTTTTCTCCTCCTCCTCCCCCCAAAAAACATCAAATTATGCGTGTCTACGTGGTAAACGGTGGCATTGGAGAGCAACTTTTAATCGGCAATTAAGGAATTAATTATCAGCCGCAGAAATTATCAAGATAAGTATTAATAAAAGCCCATGGGGTCACTGGTAATTCTCAAACTTGTTCTTAGCTTAGTGTTGTTAAATTAGTAATAAAATACATTGTACAATAATGATACATTTATAAGTATGTTATATCGGTGTAAATGTGTATTTTATATTTTATTATATCAGAAAGCATTTTGTTTGTTTACTTTCAGTAAATTAACAATTTTTTAAATAATCTGTTTTCGACTTTTCAATATGCTAGCGTCCCCCTCATAAAGTTATCACGCCCCCCCAAGGGGGACACGCCCTACAGTTTGAGAAACGTTGCACTTGGCTAACGCGGCCCTAATAGATGAGATCAGAAAATTGAGAAGGCCAAAAAAACATTCTGCAAACTTGAAGACAATTCATAGAAAGGTATGACATATGCAACTAGATATCATCTTGAAAATGACTTTCGGTACTACGAGACTTGGAACAATGGTCAACAATCGATGTTGACATCATCTAAAATAACATACCAATCTTTACATAGATATCACATCTGTAAACAAGTTTTAAGTCTTGGAGAAATTGACAAGAATTATCCTCTTCTTTACAAGGATCTTTCAAATTATGAAATCGGAATCATCCCTCCAATCCTATACGTATTTACGATTATAGTAGCCATTGTAGCTAAGTAATTACGGTCACAAACTTATGGGTGGTATTGTGTTTGCCACGTAATGGATTCGAATAACACCACTGAAGATTCAGGGTGTAGAAAGGTTGACGCGTATGAAATCTGACGAGGCTAACGAGAATGTCAAGTTCAAATGGTGCCAAAATTTGGTAAATAGTCAGGTCACATGGTCTTTGGTTCAAAATCACTATTTGGCATGGTGTGGAATTTTGAAGAGGATAGCGCCAGCTAGGGATTCTTTTTCGGGAACCCGGGATCCCTGGTTCCCAGGAAATCATAATTTCTGTACTTTTCCTATTCCCGGGAATTATACTTCGTTTCCGAGATCTCCTGGGAATCTCCGAGGCCAAAACGCGCTGCAGTAGAAATATATTGAGCAATTAGAAATATATTGATAATTACCTTAAAAAGAAGACGTGTTTTCGTTGTATTTGAAAACAAAGCTAGATTTGCCAGCTGAAAATAAAACATGGACCAAAACCATCGTCTGTTGATAAAAAGTAACTCTTTACACTTTCTGCAAACCGGCTCAATGGTTAGATTCACGATTTTCTTACATACGACTATTCCAAAAGCAAAAAGTATAAGAATATCTAACCCGCACGATCGTGCGGGTTGGGTCTTACAGGGATATCAAAGTAGTTTATATATATACATTCTTTCATGTCTCTTCTTTCCCGTTCATTTCAACAAACTTGGAGCTAAAGAAAAATGCAGTCTTAATTTTTAAGTAATGTTTATTTTTATAACATTTTTTTTTCTTAGTAAATCTATAAATTTGTGATTGAAATGCAGACCTTTGAATATTAATTAGTTAGAATATGAATAAAATCTTCCCTTTAATCCTACAGAAAAAAAATTAGAATATTAAACAGTAATCCTGAAATGATTTTTTTAATGTTTCATTATTTTACTGAGTTTTATGGGCTTATTTCTGCTCATAAAGCTTATCTTCTAAAGAAGCTTGTTATGCTTTCAGATTAAATTTAATTAGCACGTAAAAGTTTCATATTTAAAGTAAATGTTAAATTAGTGAAAAAACAATTTGTAAACCTAAAGGGATGATTTTGGATCATAATAAAGCTCAGATAAGAACTTCGATTACAGCAAATACCTATGCAAAAAACTTTAATACCTTAATAAAGAGATTGGAAAGAAAAATAAAGATAATTTTGATAGCTAATTTGAATTCCCCTTTTTCTTGCACATTACAAGTATATTATAATATTACCAGAAAAAAAATTGTGTAAGAAATATAAAATTATAGAAAAGTAAGCAAAGGGAGAGTGTCAAGGCAAATGAAAGAAATATAACAATTTTTTTTTTTTTT
>BMAV01009962.1:38509-55471 GCA_019973955.1 Trichonephila inaurata madagascariensis
TAAAAAAAAAAAAAAAAAAAAAAAAAAAAAAAAGAATACTTTTAATCGTCATCATTTACATGGTTTTTTTCAAAATAGCTTCCGTTGCACGTAATGCATTTATCCTAAAGTTCTGTCCACTTCTTAAAAACATGTAAAAGTCCTTTTTGTGAGAGCTGTTTCAAAACCGCCTACGCAGTCTTTACACAGGCTTTGTTGCTTGCAAAACGCTTGTCTCGTAATGGTTTCTTAAGTTGAGGAAACAGCCAAAAATCACATGGAATGAGCTCAGGACTGTATGGAGGGTGTGGTAAGACTTCTACGTTGTTCTGCAGTGAAACATACAGTACGCAACCAGCAATATGTGGTCGGGCATTGTCATAGTGCAATAGGAAGCCATTTCGAAGCAATGGACGTTTCCCTTTAACGTGCTCTGTACCATTGTTCGCAAAACATTCGTGTAGTACGAGTCGTTTACAGTAGTACCGGGTTCTACAGCATGCTGATACACAATTCTTTCATAATAAAAAAAATATGGTCATAACTTTACCAGCTGATTTCACAATTTTTGCTTTCATGAGAGTAGGTGAAGATGGATGTTTCCATTCACTGCTTTGTTGTTTTATGGTTGGATCATAGTAATACAACCAAGTTTCGTCTATAGGCGATAAAGCGTTTTAAAATATGGTTGCCTTCTTGTTCCAGTCTTTAATCATATCGTATCATATCAAAGGTCTCCAATGCTGATTTTTACAGATTTTTGCTTCCATTTCGACAACTGGGTGCGTCTCATAGGCGCCCACAAACACGCTTCAGATAGATCACGTGGGATCAAGAATGCGAGTCTGTACACGCCATCTATTAGTAACTTTTTTAATACAGCCAACAAACTTTACTTATGTCTCAGAAACTAACATTCCGATGAGTGATTTTGCGGCAGTAAAATTAGTCTTATTTCTTATTGAACAGCCTACGTATATGTATTTGCATTAATCACAATCACGTAATTAATTATTTTCTAGCCTTCCACACAATATGCCTCTAGAGGACAGTGAGTGTTCGTAAGCAGAAATATTAGTGCGAACTTAAGTCCATTTTTAAAATAATTTACGCAGATACGTATAAAAAGAAACGAAGTGAAACCACATTTTCTATCTTAAGATTTGAGGACATTCTTATAAATTATTTTTGACCTATCTTCCGATCAATATACTGTCGCTAACTATCATTGTAGCTGTAATATGAATTTGTATATGACTAATTTAGATATAAGAAAATTTTCAAATTCACGAATCATTTACTTGTAGCTTGCATATGAGGTGTGGATATTGAATAACAAGACTGATGCCATAAAAAGTATTTTGATTTCATACATATTTTCTTATTATCCCCTTCAATATACACTCCTCCTGTATCCCTACAAAGCTCCATTGTTCTTCTTCCATTGTTCGAAATAGGGATTAAAGTCTTTTTGTGTAAGCTCCTTTAAGACGCGCGCTTACCACTTTTTCTTTCCCATCTTAAACTGCCTTAAATCATGTTCCTGTTAATGCAGATTTTACCTCAGGAAACACACACAGAAGTCGCATGGGCTTCTGCACATAGAAGCCTATAATTCAGAAGAAGAAGATTCAGCGAATAAAACAGATATTCTAAAACAGGAATGTTGTAATGGCGAGAAACCTGTTCACAATTAATGTGGAATGAGCCGGCGTATGGTCTTGATGAAGAAACTATGACTTGTCCCTCAACAATTCTGGTAGTTTCTCCCTTATTCTTTCACGGAGTTGAACAAGAACATGCATGTAATGATACTGATTAATAGCTTGACCTTCATGAACCCAATGAAAAAGTACACAATTCCATGAATATTATAAAAATAATAATCATTCATTGGAATTTTGATTTGATCATTCGAGCTCTTTTGGCTGTATGTTGATTGGCTCTTCCAGTGCATGGATTGGCGCTTCGTTTCAGAATCACAAGTAAAAATCTATGATTCGTCCCACATTATTATCCTCTTCAATAAATATGGGTCATTTTCAATGACATTCTTAGTGTCAATGCAATCCTTTTTGCGAGCTTCTTGTTGTTCAAACGTGAGGAATTGTAGGCACAATTTTGACACACACATTTTGCATGCCAAAAGTATTAAATAAAATTTGCTGTACAGATTCTTTGTTAATGCCTACAGTCTCAGCAGTCGCACGATTACTTAACTGACGGTCGGATCGAACCAGATTGTTGATTTTTTTTAATATCGTTATCGGTTTTTGACGTAGGTGATTCGGTTGTGAATCATCTTTTACATCTGCCATTTTGAAAGCGCTTAAACCTCTCAAAAACACGTGTATGTGATAAACTTTGATTGTCATACACTTCTTTCAATACATTATGTTTCAGTAGTGAATTTTCCAGGTTTCATGAGAAATTTCACAATTCGTTGATCTATTGTTATACTTATCATTTTTCTGGCGAAACCAAAAAAAAAAAAAAAAAAAACACTAAAGGAAAAACAAAAAAAAAGCTAATCAGATTTGTTTAACAGAAACGAAAAGTACTGCATTCCAAAAAGAAGACTTCAGACTAAATAGCTGTCTGCCGCTGGTGTTTGGCGCATGCTTACTTTTTCTGTAACATCGTCTGTCTCGTTATTTAATCAAACCCTACCATTTGTAAGTCACTTAATTATTTCATTTATCTCAAACTGAAGCTTACAGTCATCTTATTTCTCAAGCTCTAATAATCTTACTAATTTGTCAAGAAAACTATAAGAATAGATTTCCTTTTCATAATGTCTTTGTAAATTTCTACCCAAGCTGAAAAAATAGTCCCAACTTATTGTTTTCAAGACAGTCTTCAGAAGGAAGCAGGATTTGTATACGTCCTGCCAGCTATAAACTTAATGTCTTTATAACACGGGTACTATTTCATAGAGAAAAAAACCCTTCTTAAAAACTTACGAACGAATTAGCTATGCTTTTATAAGAGAAAAATTGTAAAAAAATGTCATAGTATTATTCATTGCCCTATTAAATAACTAAATTAAGACAGACTCATCTTAAATTTTTTTAAAATCTGAAATAGGCCATTATAATTATGTTATAATAGCTCTGTGGAAGAAAAGGTGACGAATATGATTTGTAGAAGAAAATTACAAAAATATGGAAATTTGTAGGTATGAATTTCCTATATCATTACTATAAGATGTAATCAAAGAGAAGAAATCGATTGGAGATAAATAATAATATATGTTTCAAAAGAAATTTTATTTTAACTACTTTTTATAATTATCTTCTTACAAATAATTTTGACAAGCACTTTATGCAAACGATTTTGTAATTTATTTTCTCTTTCGCATTTTGAGATTAAACTTTGGCAACTTCAGAATAATTGTGTTCTAAAGTTTTTTTTTATTATAATGCAAAATAAAATTCATTTTGAAAGTATCTTCTAAAATCGATAGATAGCTCGAAGATTCTGTTAATGTGCTTTCTGAGGAGAAATATTTGTATCAACAAAATATAAAGCGGGGTAAAAATCTTGGTTATTGCATTTAAAAAAATGTATTTAAAATATATAAAATTTGAAAGGAAAAAAAGTCCAGATAAAATTAAAAATGAAAACGGGTCCACAAAACTTCATTCTAAGACTGCTCGAACGTAGGAAACTATCAAGAAAGTGTAATCTCTGATCCTAAAAAAAATTCGCCGACAAAGATTCATTATATCAAAACTACAAATGTCTCCCGGCAATTTAAGAAAAATTTTTCATAAAGATTGAAAGTGAAAAAGATGTTTGAACCTGAAGTTCATATGTGTGTGTGTTTTTGCCAAAAAATATATTGTTGAAAGAAAAATAAATTATAGAAAATTATATGAAAAACACCCCTAGCTGCTGAAAAATAGAAATTTGTGGTAACACTCGATGAGGTATGGATATATTTAAGTGACTAATGAAAGAAGGTCAATTTTCCATTGCTTGTGTGACGGGAATGACCGCACGAAACGGCTTGGTCAGTGTACTGAAAAGTTCCCAAAGGAATTCATGATAGTTGAAGGATTTTGTTACAAGGGTAAGATAAAAATCAAAAAAGTCTCAAATAAAGCCAAAAATTAATTCACTCTACTCTATCAGCAGAATATTTTAAAACCAATTTTTAACCCTTTATCGACCGCATTATGATTTACTGCAGTTTTTTCCATGCAATATTTTTTTCTTTTGAATCACTGCATTGAAAATTAAGGAATATACATAAAAAAATACTCAACTTTGGGAAATTTAATGCGTTAGAGAAATTTAATTAATTAAAGATAATCAGCTGTAAAATTAATTATATGCACTGTTCACTTAAAATAAATAGTCAAATCGTTTTCTAAGGTCTTCATTTACATACAAAAAAAAAAAAAAAAATAAGACACATTTTGACATTAACTATTTTTTCGGAACAAAAATGACAATCTTCATAATGCGCTGAAAACGCAATATCTGCTATAAAACTATTCGTCTTCCTCACTAAAATACTCATCATAGAACCCGTGCTGCCATATATCTTAGAAGAATGGATTTCAAATAATATTCCTGCTAAGTATTATCAGAGTATTCGTAAAAATGGTTATTCTATGCAATTTTAAAGTGTGTGATACTTATAAATACCGTCGGTAGATAAAGGGTTAAAGAAGAAATTCCAGCCTCATATAGAAAGGACATTCACAAAGTTGACTTTCATGTGAATAAATCCTCTAAGCACACGTCTAAGTCAACTGCCCTCTTATTTAGCAAAATAAGAATCAGGAAACAGGAAAAAAGTGTATCTTATTGGATGAGATACCTGTAGAAGGAAATGACGCTTCTCCAATGGATCATTGTGCTTTCAGTTTATCAAAACATACCTAAAAAAACGGCATCCTTGTACACTGAACGGACTCTGGAGAACTGTTCAAGAGGAATGGAGTAAAACGGGCATTTTTCAATGTGTGACGGGCTCATAGCGTTTTCTACTAAAAACTCCTCTTGGGTTCTTTGGGGCCGAAAAAGGCAAATTCTTTCCAACCAAATGCAGAAGCGAAACGTGAGTATGCAAATTAGGAACCTTTTAAATAGCAGAAGTTTAACGCAAGCGTATGGCCTATTGGGAAGTGCTTATGTTAGTCTGAGTTTAAGTGCGTAAACTGAAATCAGAGAAGTAAGCCGTTATTCTAGTGTGAAGCTTTTCGTATCAGAACTATCAAGTCAAGGTGGATACTATTCCACGCGATATCAAGAAAAGATATTTAGGATCCGAGAGGATTGTTATTAACCAAGAGATTAAGGTAGGATAATTCCGTTATCTATTAGGAACTGAGTATAAGTGGAGATTAGGAATATGCGGGAATATATAGTGATTAAAGTCGCTCTTATTTGTTAATATGTATTGTGTGTTTTCTCACCTTAGATCCGCTATTAAAATATAAATATTACCATTGTTAGTCTTTAAGTTAAGATCTTAATAAAGATATATTAAGATCATGGAAACGCCTGGTTCTTCATTCACTCCCACACCTCTAGATCACGAAGATAACTTTGAAGTAAGGCATCAACCACGGGCGAATACCTTACAAATGCTAAGAAAATGTCTACTTTCATGGAAATCTCGAGCTAAAGCTATCGTTCAAGCATCATGGCTATCAGACAGAACTAAATCTCCACAATAAATACGGTCATGTATAGATAAAAATAACAATCAAAATCGTATCCATAAAGTGCAAACGACCTTCTGTATAGTTAATCATTTAAGTTGTTGAAATTATAATTTTGTTACCGACAGTGATTAAAAATATAGTACACGTAATCAGTTATATAAACAATCAAGAAACAGAAAATATTTTTTTTATTTGCATCATTTATTTATTAAATTTTTCAACAAGTGTCAAAACCTGAAAACTATATTATTGATGTGAGTAATAATTAACGTGATTTTGAAAAAGCTCTTCTTAAAAACACATATGAAACTCCAGATAAAATTAACCAAATTACATCCCTCACCTTGGAGTTAGCATTTTAAATAATGTTCAGTTCCATATCGCTCAAGAATTACTCTTTGAACTCAAAAGTATTTTGTCAGAAAGATCGTAGATTAAGGCGGAAATCTAAGAGAAGGTCATCCCGCATATCAAACACGAGGTTTCCCCGAAAAATCTCTTATCTCTCGAATGCGTTGTTTACCCAATACTGCCCACTGTGAATCTGCCTCTCACAGTCGTGAATAGCTACCCCGTATTTCCTTCCTCTTGAATAATAAATACCTATGAATCAGTGGCGCGTTAGAGAGCTACTAACTAATAAGCGGAAGAATTAAATTTGAAACCGTCATCAAGCAGGAAACATGTCCTGTGCATGTAAATGATGAAGAAAATCAATATCAGTGGTTATTTTGTCCCGTCGTGTCAGGTCAGTATTCTGAAAGATATTAAGATAAAGATGCTCGATATTCTTATGTCCTATTTATTTGTAGAATGTCCATCAGTGGTTGGTAATATTATTGTTATAGAAATATCTAAATGGAGGTAATTCTCCAATAGATGCAGAACCGTGATGATAGTTTTTGTACATACAGTGAAAATCGTTTTACACGAAACTAAAGGGACTGAAATATTTTTACGTAGTTAAGAAAAAAAATTGCGTTAAAGACTATTGCAAAAAAAAAAAAATAAATAATAATAATAATAAAATTAAGTTTATTATAATACATTTTACTTACAAAGATATGTGTACATGAATGCATTTAATAAAAAACGTACAAAAATGTGCGTAATTTGCTCATATTTTAATTATTGTTGATAAAGTAGAGTTATCAATACCAAGTTCTTTACAAATTATCGTTTTCGTCTTCTGTTTTTGATCAACAGTCTTAAGAGGGTCCATCCTTATTTTAAGCGAAATAGCAGTCGGCTTTCCCTCTGAGCTTTTTGCCATTGTAAACGCCAAAAAATTCTTCAAAAATAGATAAAATGATGCCAACTAAACTTGTGACATCTCTCGCGTTCTTCTTCTAACATAACTCCTACGTTCTTTGACGGCCACGATTAATGGCAAAACTTTTCCAACCCAATACCAAGAAGAGAAACAAAGCGAAAATGCAAATAAGATATACTTTAAAAGGATAGAGGGTTTAGTGAGAAAAACGGCAATCTTAGAGATAACTTAGTGCGGAACAGTTCGGAACAAGTGTTAGACGGCCTACTCACAAGGAAGAAGGATACGCCTATCTTCGTTAATAATATTAATTATAAGAAAGAGTAACAGTGCCTGAGTATACTTATCTACAAGCAGCAGAATAGGAGAGTCTTCAACCAAGGTAGGAGGGTTACTTTATAAACGGTAATATTTTGAATAGGAAGTTAGATTAGGCAGATAATTAAATATAATTAAGATAAGTGATCTAGTTGTGCGATCTGACTTAAATATTCAGATTAATTTGTGGCTTATTCTCACTTAAAGAAAGTTGTTATTTAGAGAACTAAGTAATTTAAGTTATTCTTAATAAAAGTTGTGTTAAGAATTACAAAATGTCTCATCTTTTAGATAATCCCACACCTCTAGCTTACGCGGATCCAACACGACATAGCTATCGCCCGCAGGATGGCTATGTCACAAACTCACTGATTTTTACTTACACTACGATGAACTCGTCATCGAATTTCAAAGCCAACTGATGAAAAATGAATGTTTTTGTGTGGCGTTTGTAGGGATGGTAGGTAAACAAAATTGACTCGTGGCACTAGCTATTTCGGGAGTATTTCAAAGGTAAAGGCCTCCTTTCCACGAAACATGTGAAACCACCTCTCTTTCATTTCACACCCCTCTTAAATCTAGCCTGCGTAGCTGGTGTTTTCCATTTTATGTTCATTCCTAGAAGAGAAATTTTTAAGTGTTAAGCAATTTTCATTTCTAGTAAAGAGAAAAAAATGCATGAAAATACATAATAGCTTGTCGGGACCATTGTATAATTTCGTGTTAATCGATATTTCGTCTTAATTGTTTTCTACTGTATGTCTATTACAATAACTAATGGTCTTGAAAAGGTTTGAGATCAGCCAAAAGTATTTCTAAAATTTTGTTAATTACCACTCTTGTTCTTCCAAAAAGAGGCTTCCTGTTCAAATTTCCTCAACATCAAAGTTGATGAGGAAGTATAAACTTTCTACTCTTTGCCGCCCAGATGGAATAGTGTTTAGTGACATTGTGCCGAGGGCCCTGGCCCAAATCTAGGAGAAGGCATGAATGTTTGCCTGTGAGGAATGGAAACGCGATAAATATTTAAAGGTTTGGATAAATTTTTTAAACGTCAAAATAAACTACTAGAATTATGTGACAATGGTTTTTTTTTCTTCTTAATTTTGCCTCTTTGAAAGCAAATAAAGCTATCCAATCTGTGAATAAAATAAATTTCGTTCGGCAAATATTCAGTTAATATTTGTTTGAATTTTTTTCAGAACCATAAAAGACAAATGCAAATGATTGGAAAATATCGCGCACATCCGATTTAAAAATCTTATCGTGATGTTCAATGTAACATGAAATATTTGTTATACATAACTTTTTTGACCAAAATGTAGGAGATAAACTGTTAAAGTCATATATTATAAAATTCAGAAAATAATGCTAAAACAAATTGAAAACAGCATTCCCGAAATACATAAATTGTTTCTGAAAATATTTCATGATTCTCAAATTTGAAATAAAAAAAAATGTTTAAATTATTTTATAAAATTGTTTTAGATTATGAACTATGTCTGTGAATAGAAATGTAAAAATAAAGCCTTCAAGTTTGTCAAGTTTTTACATTTTAGTTGGATGTTCTAGTACATTGTGTTCTCAGCGGGGGGAGGGGGTGGTCTTGTCTTGTTTGGTAGGGGGCGATGAGGATGTTTTGACATTCGAACTTAATTTTAAAGCTGCCCCAAAAAATTATTTATTTGATTACTCGGCTTATACCATTTGCACCAGCAATAAAACAAGTTTATGTGATGATTCTCCTCACGTAATTCTAAGAATGTTGAAATGAATTAGTTTTCTAATTAGTATTACTTTGAAGAATTTGGTAATATGATTTTTCTCTTACCTCAACCAGCACGGCGCATGCGTTCGCTAGTCGGAAATTTAAAGCGTAAATGTTTTGGAAAAAAAATTTTTTTTTAAATCTTGTCCTTTTATTATTCATTCCCTCCCTTTTCTTCCCCATACACTAAATTACAGAATTTCCATAAAAGGGGGGGGGGGGCGTTGAAAAATTTTCCTTTCTTTATTAGGCGGCAACTTTAAAAATGGCTTAGAATCACTTTTCTATTACAATAGACCTTTTCCTAACTGGTCTTTATGGAAATGAACTTTTTTATACTTATAAAAGAATGGAAGATCAAGATAAGCTACGTGAAATGTATGTATTTGAAATTATTGTAAACGGGATAGAGACACAATGCAATATTTTTTTATCCTAAAAAGACTAAGTTCTCTACTGAACATTATGTATGTGAAACTTTTACAAACAAGTATTCCGTTATTCTTCATTTTTAAAAATAAAATCATTTATAATTTAAGAATTGATTAAGAAACTATGGAATTCTTTCATGTTTTCAGCCCATTTACTAATAATTTCAAAATAATACTCCAAAAAAAACACCACCATGATTTTATGTAATAACTCAAATGTTTTGATGAATTTAATCACATTTACAGTATCGATCAAACGGATTTTATTCTTCAGAAATTCAAATATTCATTTAATTGTAACAAATTGAAAGCATTTCTGGAAAGTTACGAATTCAATTTTCCAATAAATATATCTCAAAATTATTGCTTTTATCTTCTAATTGTCATGTACACGTGACAGGATTTTGTAATCCTCGAACATTTGAATTTCAACAATCGATTTAATTTTAACAGGAAAACTATTTAAATTATGCTGGCTTGTGGTTTTCAAAGGTTATAAATATTTAAGTTTGAAATGGTTGGACTTCTAGGGAATTCGTTCAAACATGGTGAAACTTTCATGCTTGAAGTTTGATTTAATCAATGTTGGGAAATTTAATTAATTCTGTTTGACTTTCCCAGAGATTTATGACGCATTTAATTGTCAGACTATATTTAATTCTAACTATGAATTCATAAACACTTGAATTGAACTATTATCAGACAAAGGATTAAACCTTACTTATTTGATTTTATGAAATGTAGTGAGGATTGTTTCACGTTTTATAAGCTATCCAATAAGAATAATTAATAAACGTCATTGTAGAGAATGTTTATTATGACAATATCAATCCGTCAAATCATATAATTTGATAAATGCAACAAAGCAGTCTAGTTGAAATCATATCTATATTTAGAAGGTAAGAGTTGTTGAGATTTATTCTCAATTTAAACGAATGAACACATTTCAGATCACGAACGAGAAATTTTAAAAAGTGTGTGGGGGAGGGAGCATAATTTGAGAAAAGAATTCATTTATACGGAACTATAGTTGCTCAATTAAGCTATCGTTACCAATCTGTATTCAGAGAACCTGTCTAAAGGGCAACACATTGATATATTTTCCTGTTCTGTAAGTTTTTTTTTTAATTTTATTTTACAACAATATTTTATGATTGTTATACAAATGATTAATATACTGGAGAGAACTGCTTTTTCTAGTTTAATATATAGCGATGGTCAAGATTGGTTATTGATATTATTGAACACAAGGAGATTTCAATGTTATTGATCGTAAAGTTTTAGATAATGAAGAGCTATTAAAGAGATATTGAACTATTTTCAAGGTGTGATAAGAAAAAAATTTATGCGTAAAACTAAATTAAATTTGTGAAAATCTGTAGTGCATTTATGTCTTATGATTCTAAAACATGGGGAATTACAAAAACGCCCAACACAATGAACTAGATGTTGCTGTTTTTTTTTCAATATTAATTATTTTAAGAAATTTTTTCCATGCTTCTTTTTAAATTAAAATTTAATACGTAAAGCGCAATCTAATAAAGTAGAATATAAAATCAATTTTATACGTTGTAAAACTTGTATGTTGCTTTTTAAGAATGGACAGTGATGTATTCCCAAAATTAATATTAATCTGATATCCGAAGGGAGAAATAGTGGGCTACCCAATTTGAGTTGGCAATATTGTTCCGATGAATCGTGTTTCTTGCTCTACATACGGATGACACTATCAGAACATGATACAAACTACACTACTTCATGGACTTTTACTACCAAATGGCGATTCTCCAGGCAGGTGGTGATGAAATTATGGTGTGGAGAATGTTTTTCTGGTACTCATTGGTTCTTCTGATATCTGTAGACACAACTCTGGACAGCATGTTGAATTGTTTTTGATCACGTGCACTAGTTTTTGCTATAGTTTACCTTACGGAAATGTCTCTTTCACTAGGAAAATGCTCCTTACTAAGGTACTCAATCGGTCTGAAATTGGTTTGAGGAGCAACAGTCAGAGTTCTACCTGCTTCGTTGTCCAACGAAATCTTTTGACCTCAACCCTATTGAATGTTTGTGTGACTAAGATGAAAAATCACTTCAAGGCTTTTAAGCGCAACCATCCTACTTGACGTAATTTAGAGCTGTTATCATGTATGCATTATTCAATATCCCAGCAACAACATCAATACATTGTTGAGTTCATAACAAGAAGATGTCGATGGTTACCAAAGATAAATATGGAAGCATCCCCATCGTCACCGTGGCCAGAAATGGTCACCCAAAATTGTGCCAATTTGGCTGCATCTGCAATATTCCACCAAGTTCCCACCGAAACGCCACTATAGTGTAAGGGAGGGTGTTTCTTTTCGGATATTACAGATTTTATCATAAAATTTATACAACAGAAAGTAATATTAACTTATTAAATATGCAAATTTATATTATTTATACTATCTGATAAAAGTAAGCATTGATTACATGAAGATTTCGTAACAATATATAGAGAGTATAATAAAATAAATATAAACATAGTGAATATAGTATAAAACAAAGGAAGGATAAATAATGGATTCGATAACCAAGAATATAACAATGTAAAATGTAAGTAAAGACGTAAAGAGTAAATTGACCCAAATGAAAACTATTATGTTTTCTACAGCTGTCACTGATTTAATTAATAATACGAAAGAAATAATATAAAAAGATATATGGAAGTGTGAGGAATTAATTTTAATACGAGTTAATAATAATCATTTTTAAAATATTTATAAGAAAACTCTTAAGAAATTTTCATTTATTTTATCTGAAGATAAATCTATAAGGAATGTAATTCATTCTGCAAAGGACTGTAGGAGAATATATCTTCCCAAAAATTAATACCAATCTTAAAAGAAATTAATATTTCAAAATCATTACGTGTTTATCTTAAGGTATCCGACATTTATTTAGTATATTTTAAGGAAAAAAATCCTAAAATTGAAAACAGCAAAAAAATGTATTATTATTAAAATGGGAAAAAACTGATAAAAATGTACAAAAAATTACATAAACGGGGCCCGCTCTGTACAAAACTTTTATGAACACATTCTCAATTTTTCAATTTTGATGAGTTACTTTGTTATGCATGTTTGAAAGAAACTTCAGGATAAGAGATATTTTAACTTTTACAAGAAGTAGAGCACTTTATTTTTGTGATTATATGAAATTGCTTAAAAAAGAAACAGTGATTATATTCACATAAAGGACTGTAAATTTTGAAATGAAAAAAGTGTTTGATAAATATGAAGATCAAAAGACTTCAACAGCTATAAAGAACAGACACAAAAAATTTCAGCAAATTATTTTTAAAACTTTTTGAGCAATCGCTGTCCCCGTTTGAGCTTTTCAAAATAAACACATTTCGAGTAAAACGTATTTTAAAGTTTGACATCTTGTGTAAAGTTATGGCAACTGCTTTTACTAAAACATTTGTATTTTTTGTTCTAGTGAATGTAAAATAAAAAAAAAACTTTGTATTTTTATCAAGCTAATTAGATAGCCTATGAAATAAAATCATAAAAAAATTTGTCAATTTTTGAAAAAAATCATGATTTTAGGGTAGTCGGATACCTTAACCTTATTGCTTCGTTCATTTTTGTGAATCTGTGGCTGAAGCATGGAAATTTCACTTTTCATTCTATGTGCTCCAATATGAAAAGCAAAAGTTTTATCCATAAAAATATTTTTTTTATTTCAGTTTCTTGCTCTCTTTTACGCAACCTCTCTGAAATATTTTCGGGCATTGAATCTGAAATGGACTTTTCCCAAGATGGAATCCCAAAGAAGTTCGAGGAAATATTTTTTTTTCCTTTTGAAATGTTACAATTGATTCTAAATGTGGAAATATACATATTTTTTTTTTCATTTTGGGAAATAAATTCTTCTTGTATTTGAAATATGAAATCGATGTAAAAAGAAAGTTAAAATTTGACTTAAATTTCTTCTGAAGATTTCGTATGAATTTGAAGATACACATTTGAAAAATATTATGCCCTGACAATATTACTTTGGTCAAGGTGAGAGATATATTAACAAGTTAAAGGGTTTAACTGTAAATGCATTTATTTTAGTTATAAAAAAATATGTTTTCTATATATATATATAGAATGAGGAGCGTAATTAATTATTTTCTAATGTTCTAATTCCATTTTTTTTACTCAAACGTTTATTGAGAACTCATTATTGTCATTCAAAGCAGAAATATTTTTTGCATCAGACTTTCATGAACTGAAACTAATATATTAAATGCTTGTGAAGCCACATATAAATGCAATTTAGAACTACTTTATTGGTTATTGTATTAATATGTAGTTTTAAAAATAGTTTTATTAATCTCCTCTAGAGGGACAGAAGTTATTTAAACACCAGAGATGAAAGAAACAAGCAGATATTGGAACTTAAGCATCGATTTTGCATGTTCATCCAAATATAGGTTCAAAACTATAATATTACTGGCCTAACTGTAGCCAACAATAAATATAAAATTATTTTTCCTAAAATAATTATCAACTGAGTGTTTTAAGTTAAATACTACATTTATAGGAGTAACACAAAGGATATTTTTGTATTTGTTGACACTATAATACAAAGATTAAAAATCAAGTTATTGGAATATATTATTTTCCATAGTTACCGTATATATACTGTGACGAAGCCGATCTCTTACCCCTGTTTGCTAACAGATCCCTTGCCCCTTTCCGACAGACGTTGCGAAAATTCCAGACATTTCCCTAATTGCTGGGAAAGAATCTCGTAACTGGATGGTCAAAGTTTCGGACCCTTTTTTCCCAGGCTGTCCGGACTGTCAAAAAGAGATGCCGTAACATTGTGTTTTCAATTTCCCGCGATTTGGTGCCTTCATTGCATCTGAAAACTTACAATGTGCACCCAGCCATCGGTTCCCATTGGGTAAGAGATCAAGGGAGCTGAGACCGACAGGGCGGCAAAAGAACAAGGGATGACAGAAGGATGATTAGGAGAGATAGAGAGGATATAAGGAGGGCGATAGAGTCCAGACTGGAGACTGATTTTGAAGGGAGCCGTTTGGACGTCCCTTGAGCGATAGAAAAAAACGATAACGAGCCCGAGAAGTACGGTGGTCTCCATACTTGGAATATCCGGGCACGGTCTGAGTCCCGATCAACGAAAGAAAGCGATACTTGAACCGCGAAGTAAGGCGGATTTTGAAACGGTAGAGAGTGTGAAAGAGCACGGCGAATTTGGAGCCAACTAACTCACACAGACTCGGTGTGGAATTACCGAGATTGAACCCTATTTACTCACGATTTGAATAGGACTTTTCTCTAGCGGGTGAAGTTACGCCATTATTTTATGTGAAAGAGACTCGAAATCTGTGGACCCTATTGCTATTGAATTGTGAAAGAATATTCTAATTTTATTGTTTTGATGATTTTCTTACTGAGAAATAAATAGTTTATTCAAGAGCT
This sequence comes from Trichonephila inaurata madagascariensis, assembly GCA_019973955.1. NCBI lineage: Eukaryota > Metazoa > Arthropoda > Arachnida > Araneae > Nephilidae > Trichonephila > Trichonephila inaurata. The sequence continues at coordinate 53,443 of BMAV01009962.1, forward strand.
GTGGGAAATCCTTACAATACATATATATACATAATCAATAATAATATATAATTAATTCCTATAAATCTGACGACGCATTGCAAAAATAGAAGAATAATCAGACAATATATATCTACTTACATGAAAATAATTAGTTTCTCTTTAGAAAATGGAAGTAGACCTGACAATATAAATCTACTTAGTTAAAGTTAACTAATTTCTCATTATAATCATATTAGCATCTTTGATGAAATATTTGACTATCGCATGCCATTTTTGAATAATAAAGACACATGGCATAAAAAATGTATTCGAAGTTTACAAAATATTTTTTCCTCCAATAGCAACGCGAGAATTGTTGTAAGAATTGGAGAAGTTAAATTTTGAACCAGGATATATATATATATATAAATCTCATTCAACTATTCTCGATTTTGCCGGCACCTCATCCTAATAAAACGATTCTTCAATTAATTTACAAGCTATTAAGTAAAACCAGTTGGACAGTTACCGTCTTAAAATTGGAAGATTTTAACATGAATATTATCAAAATTTCATTTAATTTGTTTACTTAAAAAACACATCTCAGATGTTTATTCCTCATTGTAACAATTAGGGGGAAAATTAATTAATTGCTATATAAAATTATTTTTTGATATTACCTGGAGCACTTATGTCCTTTAATTTTAATAATGGTGCTCTAGATCTACAAAATAATCTTCTGGAAGAATCTTAGCTCAGGAGTCAGCAAGTTGTAAGTGGTACAAGATAACTAAGGTGAGTCAAAGAGCTATTTACACAAAGAACCATTTTTACAAAAAGTCACATACACGTTAGCAAGAATAGAAGGAGTCCTTCTAATAGCATTCACGATCAAGACCCTCGTGCTCCAATTAAGATTTTTTACAATATTTCATTAAAGTTGGATTCAAAGTAACACATTTCCCATTTCTTCCAAAACTAAGAACTATCGAAGGTACTTTTATTTTTGTGGCTCAATGCAAGAACAACCTTTCTCAAAATACTATACTGTTGGGAATTAAATTTTCAAGCGTTGTGAAAAAAAATTTCTTATCAAAAATACTGAGATCGCTTTTGAAAATTTAATGTTTTCAACTAAAAATTAAAGTGGTCGTAGTAGCCTAGTGGTCGAGGTAACGGACTCGAGGCTGCCATGTTATGAGTTCGAGCCAAGTACCTCTGAAGCCCCACCGTGTAGGGAGCAATGCAGGTTAAATCTGTCGAAACTCAAATATCCTCCCGATGGTGTGGTAGTTAGGAGAGGGAGTTCCAGCTCAGATGTCGTCCTCGTCATTTGCCCATGGTTCAAAATTAAAAGGTGCGCCCCCAAGCATCTAAACAGTGCGACGTTAATATTCACTCACTAATAATAACAAGTAATATAAAAAAAATTAAGTCAATTCCTACTTAGATCAACAAAGAAAATTTTTATTTTAGCAACTTTTTATTAAATAGTTACAATAATATATAAATATGTATATACATAGGACAGAATCACAACATTAAGTTGTCATTAATTTTTATTAATTATCATTAAAGTATCGCCAATCGTGCATATAAATTTCATTTCAAATAAATACTTTAATACGTGAGAAAAAAATCTTTTCAAGTTTTGACACAAATCGCCAAAAGGGTCACTAAGTCGCCAAAAATGATACCAACGTGGTTGTATTTGTAATTTTTTAAATAATTAGTTTTAATCAATTAATTTTTATTAATAATTATTGTATTTTTGTATTGCCATCCAATATAAATTTCAGTTCAACTGAACACTTTAACATGTGAGAAAAAAAACCTTTTGAAGTTTTGACACAAGTCGCCAAAAGGGTCGCTAAGTCGCCAAAAATGATGCCAACGTGGTTGTATTTGTAATTCTTTAAATAATTAGTTTTATTCAATTAATTTTTATTAACTATTTTTATATTATATTGTATTGTCATCAAAAATAAACCTGTATATAAAATTTCAGCTCAATTGAGCGCTTTAAAATGTATTTTATTAACGATTGAAAATTCCACCCAGATAAATA